>JAJJWW010005778.1:0-41023 GCA_023531295.1 Papaver armeniacum | reverse complement strand
TTGAATTTACGGACACAAATATGATGCTGGTTGTAAAATATATGCACCTGTTTGCCGCAGCAAACTAAATGACACTTAATAGGGATTAAGCTATAAAACAACGCTTAGTTATAAAAAAACATTTGTTGTTACGGAATATAGTTTGATGGGCAATTTTATTTCTGGGCCGTGAAGGCTTGAGCGAAACACTACACACAGGCCTACGACGCTATCAATACCCTAATTAATCTCAAAACCTAAACAACTCTAGCCGTTGGATCCTTTTGTCTAAAACTATAAGGTATACCCTTAAAAATCTCTTCAGCAGCCGCCTCTAACACAATCTCTCTTGTTCATTTTTGTTAGATCTCATCTCACTCAAAATTGCACAAATTCTTTCTGAGTAATTGGATCATCTTAACACAATTTCTATCACAGTACTCTTATCATTCACATGAAACTCCCAAAAGAGAGAAGATGAAGATGATGAGAAGATGGTTGATTTGGTATCGAGCAGATTCGGAAATGGAGTTCTTATACGTTGGTTCGGTTGCAGTGAAGGTGTAGTATCTATTCCGGCAGAAGAAAGTTTAGTAACTGGCATTATAAGAGTAAGTATCAAACAAGTATTACCAAAATCACTTCCAACTTTAGCTTAATTTTTATTAATTCATGTTGTTCCCAATGCAGAAAATTGGTCTAGGCACTTTTCAGTATTCGGATATAATCCTTCTCAACTTTAGGGATTTCACTTCAAATGTTTGCATATCCCTCAAGGGAATCAGGGGTCTCTAAATCAATTACACACTTAACCTTCTTACCAACCTTCAGCCCAACATCCTCATTCTCACATCTTGCCCAAAGTTAACCTTCATCCCAACGACCTCATTCAAATCGGCGACAGGTATCTCTGAATGGATGATTCAGCCTCATCTTGATCAACCATGATGACTTGAAAATAAGTGCTGGAAACTCAGAGTGCAGAATTATGAAAGCAGCATTCCTGTCGTCAAAGCATTTTGCTAAGTGTTAAAACTATGGGAATGTGCACATACAAATCAATAAGTTATTGGAGCTTTGGGTTGATCTTGTTTTTTGTCATCTAGGTTTATGAACAAACATGAAAAATGTCCTTAGGTTTGATTAGACGAATTTTAATAATGACTCTAAGCTAGTATATTTACTATTACGAAGAAGTGTCTGACTAAATGATGCAGGGCATCACCTAAATCCTAGTTGCGTAGTAATGCATAATTAAGAATCTCAGTTACTAAAACAGTCCTAATTGCTACCAACAAAAGGTACTTCTATTCAGGACTGATTTGATTGTACACAAGTTTATTGGCCAAACAAATAATGTAAAACTACTTGTGAGATTGTTATAAGTATATATGATTAAAACAAGAACCAATCTAATCGTATTCCTTACTTCTTTTAACTGGTAAGCAGCTATTCTGAATCAGCTGATGTTTCTTTGACACTTCCGGGCATTCACATCAAAAGAAATTGACCAGTCTCACTATATAATGGGTCTTGGAGCAATGTTCCAAGTTTACATCAAAATTGTTTAACACACTGGGTGGGGTTACCTTGAATAAAGGAATGTTTTCTTGTTTCATCTAGTTTTGTCACCCAGATTAACGCTGCCTTTTTCGAGTCTCGTGTTTATGATTTGGCTGTTTGGAGCATGTATAGGTTTCTGTTTTATGCCACCTTCTTTTCATGAATTTCCTAACTGGGGCCTCGGCCTCTCCAACCATTATTGAGCAACCTCGGGCCTCTCCAACCATTGTTTTTTGATATTTCTCCTCAGAGCAACAGTAAAATTTCATCCAATTGATTTTGCTTGCACTTGCATAATATTTTCTTCAAGACCCCTACCAATCCTCTACATGAAGTGGTGGTTGGTACTGCGAGAGTTTAATTGAACTTCTTATTTCATTTTAATGTTCTCTGTTGTTTGATACTGCGAGAGTACCAAGACTCTTAATTAACTCTCTTGGATCAAGACCACACCACTTCCGCATGAATACTGATTGGGATTATTGAGACCGGCCCAAAGACTGGCTAGGATGGTGAAGTTTTGAATTATTCTTGTCTCCTTTGCCACTGATTTGCCTCCTATTCCTTTGAATTCTTTTTCTAATGATGATTTCAAAGATGGCTTCATGATAGCAATACAAGACTAGGAGCAGCAATTGCTTAGACTTTTACCCAAACTTCAAAATTTAATTGGGGACAGTTTATTATATAGTCCATACTGGTTTTTGTATTACAGTCAAAGAAAGGCTATGGCACATGGAAAATAGTTGTATCATGATGGAAAAATCAGAACTAGATATTTGTAATATTAATTTCTAGAGAGAAAATCGAAATGTAAGCTGCCAACGGATTTTTCTATGTTTCAGATGATAAAGCAAAAGTTACAAGTACAACACAGAGGTGAATACACCCTAGAAATCATTTCCAACTAAAACCAACTAGATGACCGCTGCCACGGTGGGGAGGGTTGACAGAAGAAAATCAAACACCTTTATAATGGGACCGTAAGAAAACTTCTTACTTCCCACCAAATAAACCAGGGTGAGGAGGGCCCAGATAATACCGAGTTATACATGCAAATAACTTGTCTCCTGTGGCTTGAACAAAAAAAGATATCGTGTCATAATGCAACATTGTTGTGGTGGCAGGCAACAGCGGTTGCAGAGGTTTGCTTATGTATGGGACCATGGGTATTTGGGTACCCTTCGAGGTGTGTGATACTACAAGATATCAAGTTTGATGTACCACTTCAGTTTTGTTCCCACGAGTCCTAGAAAGCATGCATGACTGACGGGTAAATTCACTATAACATAGCTAGGGTAGTACATTAGTTTCCCAATGTGTATATAAAATGAAGTAAACCTAATCCTTAATGTTCTTGACACCAGTTCTCCCTTCTTCTTTATCGTCTCTTTTCTAAACTAAAGGTACCACTGTTGACATTTTCTCAGATTAAAAACTCCATGAATAAATTTGATCTCATGTGCTTTGTTCTTCATTTTTTCTATTTTTTCTTCTTTCTTTGTTTGGATCAATTTCCTAAAATTGAAACAAACTTTAAACTTCTATTGTGTTTGTATATGAATCGAATATGAACAATTTTTTTCCTTTTTTACGATTAGAAATTGAAAGAAAATGGCTTCAACCATGGGCAAAACTCAACTCTCAATACATTCTGCTAATGGCGATGCTGGTGTGGCGTTAGTGGTGAGATTTTGATTAGTTTGATTGTAATTGTTTCTTATTAGTTTGGGTATGATTGATTGAAGTAGAATTAGTTGAAGGAGGGTCAAAGAATATTCAATTTCAAGAGTTAAGGTGGTGGCCGATGTTGTTCACAGTTACTTGATGAGTTAACAATGGGAGTTATGGCGGTGGTGCATCTTATGTTCTTATTTTTGATTGATTTTGTAATTAATCTATCAGAAAAGTTCATCAAGTGTTAGTATTGTTGTTCTTAAAATTTTAATTTTCATGAAATTTGGTAGTAGTGGTGGATATGGTTTGTCGTGGTTGTGATGGAGTTCCCGGTGAAAAGAAAACGAAGGAAGAGATGGGTGATTTTAAATTTGGTGGTGATGGTATTGGTTGCGGTTTCTAATGGTGGTGATGGTGTTACTGGAATTGGAGGTGAAGGAAGAGGCCGATGGTGGTGACAATTAAACAAGATGAACCCAGGATTCAGAGCTACTCAGGATCTAATGGGGACAGCAGTCCCACCTAGATTCTGTAATATTAGCTTTATATCCTTAGTAATTTGCAATTTTAAGACATATGGGGACAAATTTTATGGCATAATACTTTGGAAAATTAAGGCATAGTACTGATAAATTGTAAAACATATGAAATTCTTATCTCCCTCAATACCGATGGCTAATTAAGAAAGAAAATATGGAAAGTTGCTGCTTTCCTGTTTTAAATGGCATATTCATTAGCAAATTCAAGAGTCAGATAGCTAATATGACAATAGTTAACTAATTCATATATTAACACAATTTAACAAGTCTCTTATTTAATAATTTAAACCCTTAGATAATTTTGAAACAGCCATTAAACTCCTTAGATAGTAAGTGTTATATGCGAATTCATATATTAACATTAATTTAACAAGTATTTTGTTGTGTTATCAACAAAATACAGTTAAGGAAAGGTGGAAAATTTGACCTTCGGCCGCCTACCAAGTTTCGATCATCAATATCAATATATATATTTGTCCCCCCTAAACAAAAGTTCTAGCTCCGTCCCTGGATGAACCTGAATGTTGCGAATGTAATAGTGGTGGTGGTGTTGCTTCCTTGCTGGAGTGTAATGGTGGTGATGGTGGTGGCCTAGAGTGTAATGGTGGTGATGGTATTGTTGGGACTGAAGAAGGTTTAGTAGGGTTATCGGGAGAGTAGGGAGGAACGGAAGAGAATAAGTTTTGGGTTTCGATTAGAGGTGGTTCTGGTGGTGCTAGTAGTACTGGGGAGCTGGCAGGGGTGTTGTTAGTGGTGGCGGTGGTGCTGGAGGTGTATTGGTGGACTGGTGGTGATGAAGGTGTATTGGTGATGCTGGTTAGAGATGGTTGTGGCGGCGAAGGTGGTGGTTACGGTTGTGGCGAAGGTGGTGGTTACGGTTGTGGCGGTGATTGTGGCGAGGTGGTGGTGGTGGTGAATAAATCGAGGTGGTGTATAGCGACGGTGAAATAAAATGTGACGGGATAATTAAGATGGTTTTTAAGACCGTTCTTTGGAAATGGAGAAAACTCTAAGGCGAATCGAAATTGTGAATTTTTCTTAGGTTCAATTGACAAAAAAGTGGCCATAAAGGGACTCCCCTCCTCTAATGGCCGCCGGGCCCGGGTCGGGTCGCCCAATTATATTCTTGCTCAAATCCTATTGTTTTTCTAGAGTCTAAACCTATACAAATTGATACCCGGAGAAACAAACAAATTCAAACATCTCTAATTCATTGATTACCGGCCAATATATCACCAGATCTTATATTTTCTGCAGATCAGTACTCCGCTCCAAATTGATCTATTTCATTACTCTCCGGAAATACTTGGTGACACTACACACAACTTGAGATTTGAGAGGATAAGTCATTATGACAAATTCAAAGGATTTATGTCTCAAAACTCCAATCATATTTTCCCATCTGAATTTGGCAACTGCAAACTCCGATTAAACTCCGATCATAATCTCCCCTAATAGTTTTCAAGCTAAACTCCGTCTCCACTCACAATGGTAGTCTCCTCTCACTTTATCTCCACGGAAATTCTAGGTTTGCTGAATTTATATGTATAGAAGTTTATGTGATTTACTGAAATTCCATGAACCAGCCTCCACTCACAATGTAGTCTCCTCCTTTACTCTGTATCTACGGAAATTCTAGGTTTGCTGAATTTATATGTATAGAGGTTTATGTGATTCTTTTGAAATGCCCATGAATTAATTCCCGAATTTATCTGATTGCAGACTCAATCGCGCAAGCCCTGTTAGTACAATATACCTAAGCTCTGGACATGATAGGTCCTGACCTCACATTCAATGAATGTGTACCAACAATATTTAATAGTGGAAATTTCTCAAAAACCCGAGTTTGAACCCTCTCTTTCATGAACCCATCTATAAGATGATATATATATATATATATGTATAACCCAAAATATAAGATCTACGGTTATGATTAACAGTTCCAGTTAATTTATATCTCCAAGTTTTCAGCACGACTAAACTTGGACCCTAATCTATTAAGTATTAATAACAAATTTATTATTAAAAATTTCCAATTAGTGAATAGGATCCTTTCTCAAGATTTTACCAACGGATCGCCCAAAATTTTCATCTAACCCAAGAAGGAAGATATGCACCCTTAGACGCCGAATTATTTTACATAGGTATCAATATCATTTGTATTCTCCATAACCACTTTATCATGATGATCCAACTCTCCAAAGATTTCATTAGCTTTTCCGTAATAAATAGAGAGTGCTCTGCCATTTTTTTTTTTTTTTTTTTTTTTGCATAAAACGCCGTTGATTGAGAGTAAATACGTGTAGTTCATCATCTTCATCATAAAAGGCTTTAGATAGTGATTTCCAAATATCTATGAGAAAGATAGGTGATCGAACATATCTCTTCTATGATTACGTGACATGGACATCAACAACCATCTCTTGACTTTTTGATTATCTATAAACCACTTTTCATATCCTAAATCTTCTTGATGAGGGTTGTTTTGTTTTACCTAAAATAAAAGAACTTTTTTCTTCTCAACGATATGCATCTCCATGATTTGTCACCACAAATCATAGCTGGTTTCATCAAGAATAATTCTGCTTGAATGCCACCTTCATATTGAACAACAATGGGGGCACATTTGTTAGATGTTTACATCTTCTCTTTATGTTTTAGTTTTCCAGATCTCATATAGTTCCAAATCACTTCCCATGATTCAAGAACCCTAGCTCGATACCAAGTTCAAAGATAAAGATATAAAAGAATCTCTTATTATTTAGGTTACTCAATTGGTTACATGTCATGGTATATATAGAGCTCAATATTCTCAATATAGGGAAGACCTATAAACTAGAAATATATTAAATAATCAAAATCATTACGGGATACAAGATTACCGAGGAAATTTTGAAAGGAAAAATCATTTTGTGAGTGAATTTTCTGTGAAAGAGCTTGGTGAGTTGAGTTATTTTTAGAATTGGGGTTGTTAGAGGTTGTGATTCTATTACATTGACACAGAATAAGTATACTTTTGTTATCAAAAGCTAATATGCTTTATAGTAAGCCCCGTGGATACTCCGAAGAATTCAAAGGAGCAAGAGTCTCGAGTACATGATGGTGTGTCAAATTACAAGATCTTCTGGATAAAGAACACTTGTAGGAAGCTTGCAATATTTAACTATCCTAGACCAGATATATGTTTTGGTGTGAATTATGTATCACAATTCATGCATTCACCTACGAGATGTGCATTTACAGAGTTGGTTAAGAGGATTTTAAAAAGGTATTTAAAAGGCACAATTGGTTTAGAATTACTTTGAGAAAAAGCGGTTTATAGGATTTAAAAGCATATCTGGAGACTTCAGTTGGGCAGGATGTCCAGATACAAGAAGATCCACCTCTGGATATGCTATGTTTTTGTGTTCTAATTTAGTTTCTTGGTCTTCTAAAAAGCAGCCTACAGTTTCAAAGTCTTCAGCTGAGGCTGAATACAAATGTTTATTTGTTGCTTCTGCAGAATTAAAATGGCTCTTTGATCTTTTGTCAGAACTACATATTACTGTTTCTACACCAACATTGCTTCTTCCGTGATAATACAAGTGCTTAGCTTTAGCTTCTAATCCTTTTGTCATGCAAGGACTAAACACATAGAGATTCAATATCACACTGTGAGGGAGCTGGTGGAGAAAGGGTTTTTAAAGCTTCAACATATTTCATTTGAAGATCAAATAGCAGATATTTTCACAAAAGGACTTTGCTCTCATACTTTTTCAAAGTTATTGAAGTTTTTAATGGATACAAGTTTACAGTTTGCTTCTTCCAGTGGTTCTGCAAAAAGTGATTCTTCTATTTCTGGTGTTTCTGCTTCTGCATAGTGTGCTACAACTATACTTCAGCTGTACTTCTAAAACTGTGATGCTTCTACACTCTTGTTCTGAATGCTAAGTGCTTATGGTGTTTCTACATGGTTGCTTCTGTCAAAAGCACTACATTAGTTGATACTTTGTAGTTTGTCTTCTTAGTCTGGATGTATTTGTCAGTACTTGTTAGTTGCTCTTGTTTTTTAGCTTTTTTTTTTTTTTTGATTCAAACTGTTTAGTTAGCCTGGGTTTGAGGGGGTGTATTAGATAATATGTATGATGACTTGACTTAGCTTTATGTTGTAAGTGTGTGAGTCATCTGTGTGTCTATAATAACACTACATACACATGTGTTGGTTGTATTAATAGTCAATGATAGCTTTCTAATAATCACATTATTGAATAATATTCAGATCATTGGTTTCTCGGTGTTAAATCATACACAACAACTGATTAGGCAGTTCTAAGTTTGAAATGCAGGGTGATTATTGGTATGGGTAGGCTTATGTGGGTCAAGCTGCAGCTCAGAAGCTTCACAGCAGAGATTATTGAGTATGTCACATCCAACATCTCTCGTGAAAATCAAAACTAATGTATTAACAAGTTATGAAGGAAATGTGTCCTGACAAAATCTTAAATTGTCAATTAACGGTTAAATATATGTTTCGATGTGGTTATCTAGTAATGGATTATTTAGAATTTCAGCTAGAGAATAGATACTTCGGTCACAACCATCTTAACAAAATTATAACAAGTAATACAAGCAACCGAGTTACTTATGTATTGGTTTGTGTTTTATGTCTCTAGTTGAAGTGTATCTTCTTCTTGTTGTGTTTTTAGTTTAAAATTTGCGATCTTTTGGTTGCCAATTTTTTTCATATACACCAGCCTACCCCTTCATCAGGTTCATGGTTTATTATAGAATGATTTTAAAAGGAAATCATTCTTTTTTTGCATCAAACTTTAGGAACAACGGAACAACACTATGTTGAGCTGAGGAGTTAACTGTGTATCACATTCACTCGTGGCTCAGACATACTTGTATTAATACATAGTCGAGTATGTGTTGATACGCTTTTATTGTTAAGTTTAATCGAAGTCCTAAATTCTGCTCAAGTCGACCTTGTATGGTTTGAATTTCACGGACAATGTTGGTTGTAAAATATATGCACCTGTTTGCCGCATCAAACTAAATGACACTTAATAGGGATTAAGTCCACCATATACGCTCACTGTTCTTGTTCTTGATGGGCATTTTTATTTCTGGGCCGTGAAGACACAGGCCTACACGCTTGCAATACCTAATTAATCTAAAAACCTAAACAGCTCTAGCCGTTGGATCCTTTTGTCTAAAACTATAAGGTATACCCTTAAAAATCTCTTCAAAGCCCGTCTCTAACACAATCTCTCTTGTTCATTTTTGTTAGATCTCATCTCACTCAAAATTGCACAAATTCTTTCTGAATAATGGATCATTTTAACACCAGCAATAAAGCTATCATGAAAACTGCAGGTACTCTTCATGTAACATCCAAAACCAAAGAAGTAATCACTTTTAGACTCAGAAGTTCCATTTCCCATCCCAGTTGAATTCCCTTTCTTAGTCAGATTCTTGCACACGCAGCCTCATTAGTAGTGCAACTAGAAGTGATAATCTTGGGAGTCTGATCATTGCCCTGCCAAGAGTTGAAAAATTGCTGCAAAGATTTAAATATTAACTAAGAGCTCCACACCAAAATGGTCCATCATTTATTCTCATGCTTCTTCATATAAGTGATGTCTGGAAATTTCTTGAGTGCAAAACTTGTAGTTCTGCAATTCAAATGATTCCTGATAATGTTACATTTGCTTTGTTTAGGACAAAAAATAATCAAAACAGCATACCCTTAACACAAAGACACGCAGCATCTTGCGTATATCTATACTATATACAGAACTGAGTTACAAACAAGGATGCTAATTAAATAAAACAAAGAAATGAAAGACATTATTTCTTAATCATATACCTTTCATCCTAGATGGTCACCAAATCTTGAGAAAAATACTAGTAATTAACTTAATACGTTTCTCAAATTACACATGTCCAAATTTAAAGAACTCAAAATCAAACAAATCGAATAGATCAACCAATTGGTTACACTATAAACCCTATGAAGAAAAAGAACAACAATTATTTTTGAAGAGTTTACTTGCTACTGGTTAATCAGACAATTAATTTAGAAGTTTGAATCTTCAGGACCAAGTAATCTTGGATCCTAATATTACTCCTCTTCAAGGTAATAAGCTCGACAGACATCACAACTTACTACAAACGATAGAGCGCAGAGGTCATGCAAATTCCCTGGTAGTTCATTTTCATGGAAATGTTTCACTGGAATACAACTGTAGACGTTGTGATAAACTTGAGTTTTGAGAGGAAAAATCATTGTGTGAGCGAATTGTTAACACCAGACAAGAGTTTCATATATTTTTATTCTTCTGGAGGAATCACGAGAGTAGTTGTAATTCTAACTACAATGTGAGACACAAATGTATTCTTGAAGAATCATCCATTATCTGAGAATGAGAGTCATCCACGGAAATTTTAAGATCTAGCAAGGGAAATGAAGGCGGCCGATTTAGTTTTTAGATGGCACAAAATATTTTATAGGGTTCCCTCGTTTTTTAGGGCATGGGAGAAATTTTGATGGATGATCCAACGATTGAGAATTTTTTTTGAGTAATGGATATTCTATATATGGATATGGCAGGCTTGTAGTGTTTGGCCCATATGTATTTCCATCCGTTAGGTATCAACAAAGTCATTGATGTATCTCTGGATGTCATTGATACAATAGGTATTTATGTTTTTGATATCAAAAACTTAATGTTTGATCTAGATTTGTGCATATAGTTGATAAAGAACGTAGAAGTGTAACTTGAAAAAAAAAAAAATTTGCAAAATTATTAACCAGTGGGAACAACTATATATGGCTTTGCTCTTAGTACTAAATCCAATGCAAGTATTGGCACATATTTACTGTTACAAGATTCAATTCACCTGAACTTTAGACTTCCAAGGTGTTTTCAGTTTTTACGTGAACACTAATCGGCAATCGCCTTTGAACATAAACTCTGTTGAGGAGATTGCAAATCATTATATGCTAGGAAAAAGCATGCCCTAATTTGGTTTCAGTGTTTCACCTAAAAATTTGGGAGGTCAATATATAAAGAGTAGAGCGTAGTAGTTTGTCATACAATACAGGGTGGGCTCTGTCTTGATGATTCAAGATTTAAGTTTTTGGAAAACCCACAGAACAGAGAGGTGACCACTTTTAGACTGCAGTTCCATTTCACCATCCCATATGTAACAACATCAAGTTATAAGAGACAACACATACAAATGACCATCATATACCTACAGTAATAAGTTGACCAAACATATGCGTGAGGCCTGACTAACTTTCATTGTTAGGATCTCAGATTCCTACCATAGTGTTTCAATTGGCAAGTGTATATATATATACTACCAAAACTCTAGTTTCCTATTTTGGTTTGTTCTGTAAAAATTACCCAACACTAACAATAAAATTGATGGACAAAATGAATAAAAAGAGGAATCAGAACTAGAAAGTACATAACATGCTACAACTCATCTCGCATCCTAATCTAAGAAGTGTTATATGCTCCCGATTTCTGCCTAACATTGTAATACACTCCTCCTGGGTAATAAAGAAGCGGGTTTGGGACCTTACAGAGATTGATCTTTGTGATTGGACAGGGAACACCAAACCAAAAGGGGTTCTCCACTCCAAATACTCCATCAATTCTTCTCACGCTCCTTCACACACTGTCATGCCCGAACGTTTGTTCGGTGTTACACGTTGTTCTGAAATTCAAATCGATTCCAGATAATGTTAAGACATGTTCTGCCGAGAAGAAAAGACCAAGTACACAACAACGAAATCTATATATGCATCACATAACAGCCAAATCCTAAGCACAACACTCAATAAGGCAGCATTTATCAATGTGGCAAAACTAGACTGTTAGAGGAAGTAGTTCAACTCGTTTTATCCTTTGGTGTATCTGGAGTGTCATACTGAACTCCTAGTTATATTTATGGTTTTTTCTTTAACCTTCTGTTGTTGCTTTTACTTTCACTTAGGGTATAGTTTGTTTACTGTTGTCCTCCTCGAGTTGTTCCATATATTAGACAACTCTATCTTGTACTTGCTCACGTTCAATGCAACTACTTTTTCAGTCTTCATAACTTCTGTCCTTGGTATCACGAGAAAGGTTGGTCCCTAGTAGGAAAAAATCTTTAGGGTTTGTTCTCAATTATAGCTTCCTCCAGATACATCACTTAATCTTCATCTTATGTTACATCACATCATCTTCAACTACTTTACATTACATCCACATATTACAGTACCTCATCTTTACTGCAACTTCCACCTACATCACATCTCTTTACTTAAAAACACTCAAACTTCTACATCTACTGATTTTATCTCTCATTTGACAATAACATTACCTTTTATTTTATCTCCGTTGGACAATAACATTACCTTCTGTATCTTTACCGCTTCAACCATGTCCAGGTGTCTCGTCACCTCACTATGAGACTACTGTGTCTTTTCCTTTCAAAACATCACTCACTTTGTTACTTTAAAACTTGATGATTCAAACTTTCTCATCCGGAAAATCAATTGGAATCTGTCTTTATAAGTACGAATCTGATGGGTTCACGTTGATGGATCGATCACAGAACCACGAGTTCATTAAAGATGGATATCAAGAAGTACTAAATCCTGCTTATTTTAAATGGAGGAAATGGGATAGATTTGTTAATGTTGTTGTCTAAACACTACTCTCTCGATTCTCTGTCTTGTTCTGTTCTTGGATGTACTACTCACTCAAGTATGGTCTTACCTTGCTAAGGAATTCTCTAATCAGTTTTAACTCAGCCGATCTATGCTTAGAGGGCAACGCAAACCATTAAAAGAGGTGCTGTTCAGAGATGAGTTTATTCAGAGGTTAAAAGTATTACCCACTCTCTAGTCATCAAAGAAAAGGTAGGCTGATGTTGATATTGTTATGCATATTCTTAATGGTTTGGGTCGAGATTATGACAACGTTGTGATTGTTATACATAATCTTGAGACTCAAATCTCTTTTGCTGGGATATGAAAGCTAAACTCTTAACTCATGAACAATGGCTTAAAGCTCAACAACTTGAAACCTATGTTGCTCTTGAGTCGGGTCACCAACTCAACCTTCTTTTCTCAAAATCTTTGCATCTGGTTCTGGATCCTCTCGATCTGTTAGATCCAATGACTCTGCTAGTAGATCTGATCGACCACCCTCACCATGGATTGATTATTCTACTGTTGAATGTCAAATCTGTAAGAAAACAGGTGTCTATGGGTAAAAATCGTTTCTTGATTTCGAGTAATTTCGGTAGGTGAGTGAGAAACCGGTTCAAACCCTAAACAAATGTGCTGCATTTGAGCACTTTATAGATTCGAGAGATCAATCAGCCCAAGTCCGGCCTAAACCAAGAAATGGCCGTTCCAAACTTGCTTCGGTCACAAAGTGGAGGAGAAGGGTTGATTTGGGGAGGGAAGCAAAGAAAGGTGTTGAGACCAGAATAATTCTAGGAGAGTAGCGTCTCGACTTGTATCAGAAAGAAGAAGCTTGGGAAGCTTGCAAGAGATGAAAGCTTTTGGGAGAGCTTGCAAAGTTGCTTTTCTGAGAGTGTAGTATTTTTCTCCCCGACGAGACTCTATGCCTGGTGGAAATAGAGTAAGACCTCTTTATACAAGTCGAGATTGAAACGTACCACGGCCTCATGAAGGAAGAGAGAGTAAAGGGTGAAATAATGGGAGGAGGTGGGTAACCGCATGGTGTTAATGGGTGAAAACATTTTCACCATTATTTCTCTTTATTTGACCGCTTTATTCCTTTTCACGCTTTCTTAATGTGAGCGTAGTGTACGGCGCATCTTTGTGACCGAAACCAAAACCTAAAAAGCATCCCCGATTTGTGTTGATGTCTCGAGTGTTGGTTGCATCTTGAGTGCAAGTGGTGCTGCTAGGGACGCATATGGCATGTGCCAATGGCATGTGCGGAATGCCTTCGTTGCGGGTTGCACCTCGGCGTAAGTGGTAATGCCGGAGCTGCTAGTGGCGTGTGTGGCATGTGCCATCGGCATGTGCGGAATGCCTTGGTGGTAGGTTGCACTTTCTGCAAGTTAGGCTACCAAATATGTGTGTTTGGCATGTGCCAATGGCATGCGTGGCCGTTAGGGTCTGGTCCTTGGTAGAAAAGCTACGGCCGAGCATGTTGGCATGTGCCAATGGCACGTCACAGCCATGTTGACCTAGTTGCAAGTCTTGCGAGCCTAGGCGCTATATTTGGCGTGGGCCAATGGCATAGCGCTTGAAATATGGCTTGCGATACGTGTTGGCATGTGCCAATGGCACGATGGCCATGTTGACCCTAGTTGCAAGTCTTGCAAGCCTAGGGCGCTATATTTGGCGTGTGCCAAAGGCATAGCGACTTGGAAACATGGCTTGCGATACGTGTTGGCATGTGCCAATGGCACGTACGGCCATGTTGACCTAGTTGCAAGTCTTGCAGCCTAGGCGCTTATATTTGGCGTGGGCCAAAGGCATAGCGGTTTGGAAACATGGCTTGCGATACATGTTGGCATGTGCCAATGGCACGTACGGCCACGTTGACCCTGGTGCAAGTATTGCAAGCCTAGGGGCGCTATATTTGGCGTGGGCCAATGGCATAGCGGCTTGTAAATATGGCTTGCGGTACGTGTTGGCATGTGCCAATGGCACGTACGGCCATGTTGACCTAGTTGCAAGTCTTGCAAAGCCTAGGCGCTATATTTGGCGTGGGCCAATGGCATAGCTAAGCTTGAAATATGCCTTGCGGTGCGATGTCGGCATGTGCCAATGGCACGTGACGGCCATGTCGACCTAGTTGCAAGTCTTTGCAAGCCTAGGGCGCTATATTTGGCGTGGGCCAATGGCATAGCGGCTTGGAAATATGGCTTGTGGTACGTGTTGCCATGTGCCAATGGTAATTCTGACCATGTTGACCTAGTTGCAAGTCTTGCAAGCCTAGGGCACTATATTTGGCGGCCAATGGTACATGGCTTGGAAATATGGCTTGTAGTATGTTGGTATGTGCCAATGGCACGCATCTGGCCATGTTGGACCTAGTTACAAAGTCTTGCAAGCCTAGGCGCTATATTTGTCGTGGGCGGTGGCATAGCGGCTTGGAAATATGGCATGTGGTAATGTTGGCATGTGCCAATGGCATGACGGCCATGTTGGACCTAGTTGCAAGTCTTGCAAGCCTAGGGCTACTACATTTTAGGCGTGTGCCGAGGTATAGCGGGCTTGGAAACATGGCTTGCGATAGGTGTTGGCATGTGCCAATGGCATAGTCACGGCCATGCGACCCAGTTGCCAAATCTTGAAGCCTAGGGCGCTATATTTGGCGTGGCCCAACGGTACGCGGCTTGAAATATGGCTTATGGTACGTGTGGCATGTGCCAATGGCATCACAAATATGTTGACCTAGTTGCAAGTCTTGCAAGCCTAGGCGCTATATTTGGCGTGGGCCAATGGCATAGCGGCTTGGAAATATGGCTTCAGACGTGTTGGCATGTGCCAATGGCACGCACGGCCATGTTGACCTAGTTGCAAGTCTTGCAAGCCTAGGGCGCTATATTTAAGGCGTGGGCGATGGCATAGCGGCTTGAAATATGGTTTGCGGTACGTATGGCATGTGCCAATGGCACTTGACGTGCCATGTTGACCTAGTTACAAGTCTTGCAAGCTAGGGCGCTATATTTAGCGTGGAGCGAATGGTATAGCGAAGCTTGGAAATATGGCTTGTGGTACGTGTTGGCATGTGCCAATGGCACGTACGTATGTTGACCTAGTTGCAAGTCTTGCAAGCCTAGGGCACTATATTTACGTATGAGCCAATGGCATAGCGGCAAATAGGCTTGTGGTACGTGTTGGTATGTGCCAATGGCACGACGGCCATGTTGACCTAGTTGCAAGTCTTGCAAGCCTAGGGCGCCATTTGTCGTGGCCGGTGGCATAGCGGCTTGAAATATGGCTTGTGGTACGTGTTGGCATGTGCCAATGGCACGTACGGCCATGTTGACCTAGTTGCAAGTCTTGCAAGCCTAGGGCGCTATATTTGGCGTGTGCCGAAGGCATAGCGGCTTGGAAATATGGCTTGCGATACGTGTTGGCATGTGCCAATGGCACGTACGGCCATGTTGACCTAGTTGCAAGTCTTGCAAGCCTAGGGCGCTATATTTGGCGTGGGCCAATGGCATAGCGGCTTGGAAATATGGCTTGCTGCCATGGTGCGCAATATGCGGCTTGGTTTGGCATTGTTGCCATGGTGCGCGAGTGTGCGGCTTGGTTTAGCATTGTTGCCATGGTGCGCGAGTGTGCGGCTTGGTTTGGCATTGCTTGCCATGGTGCTGCGATGTGCGGCTTGGTTTGGCATTGTTGCCATGGTGCGCAGGTGTGCGGCTTGGTTTGGCATTGTTGCCATGGTGCGCGATTATGCGGCTTGGTTTGGCATTGTTGCCATGGTGCGCGAGTGTGCGGCTTGGTTTGGCATTATTGCCATGGTGCGCGATGTGCGGCTTGGTTTGGCATTGTTGCCATGGTGCGCAGGGGTGCGGCTTGGTTTGGCATTGTTGCCATGGTGCGCGGGTGCGGCTTTGTTGGCATTGTTTCCATGGTGCGCAGATATGCGCTCAGTTTGGAATTTAGGGTTACGGCAAAAGGCTAATCTATTTTTTGAAAAAATACCCTATTAATTATTTACACCTGAAAGTTAAATGCTCTTAGTTAATGTGTGCAGGTAACACTGGAGTCATGGGAGTTTCTGATTTTACCCCTTATTTAAAAACCACATCAACATTAAGTCCCTCCATGAAGCTTAGAGCAGGGCTTTGTTGCGAGGTAAGCATAAGATGGTGACAGACTATGTGAGAATTGAGGAGGCTTGTCTGATCTTTATAGATAGGATTTGGAATCTTGCCTCTGGTTTTACCTGAAATCGGGAGAAATCATACAATTGCGGGGCTAGGTGCGGCTTTTTGGGCACGTTGGGAAGTTGGCGTGAGTTAAACTGAGTGCGCTTAGCTGGTGGGCTAGCGTGAGGCGTGGAAGTTGTCTCAGTGTGCCGTGCGTGACTTGGGAAATCGGGCGTCGGTTGGTGGACCGGGCGAGTGTACGTGTCACAGAGGGCGTTGGGGCGGTCATTGGGAAGGTCGGGCGATTGGTGGGGACGGTGCAACTTAGAGCCGTGGCTTGCAGGCGTTGACCGATATAAATAAGGAGGAGTAGGCGTTTCTTCGGATAGCAAAGTTTCTATTTTGCTTTCGGCAAATTTCAATTAGGGCATCATCCATGCCAAAAAAAAATCACGGAAGCGTTATGTCCTTCATTGCTCTTTTTCTTTTTTAAGGTTCCGTATTTATTCATACCCAATCGCGAATGTGTATCGTCTCCTTGTTTGAGAGGGATTCTTCCGATTCCCCTTTTCCTTTGTTTTGCTTGGGCATGCTTTTTCTTTCTCTTTTTTTTTTTTTTTTTTTTTTATTTTTTTTGTTCACGCTATCCTCTTTTTATATGTGACATGATGGAACTTGGATTCGTTTTCCATTTCTTAGTGTATGATGGGATCTTCCAGACGGCCGTCTTAACTTTTTGGAAAAGGACTTGGTGATGAGATCGACTCTTCTTCTCTTGAGGAGGTATTGTTTGGGTTGAATCTTTGTTCCATGAAGCTACTGAATTATTAAGGACCTCCACTTCCATCTATCCTCACGAAGAACAGTGCATGTTCGGACTCTCTTGAGGTCCGAGTGGATCGGAGAGAACGGCATGATTCTTGATTTTGATGTGGATGAATCAAAAAACTTCCTTGAAGTGTCGATGAGAAACTTTCGAAGAGTATATGATAGAAGTGAGACAGCCTTTGAAGTTGATGCCAAAGGTGTCATTGATGATAATGAGAGGGTCATAGTGGCGTATCTTGGAATAGTTATCGGGAGGACATCTGCTGCCTGTGGCTGCCTGATGGGATGTTGAGGTTACATTGCTAAAACCGGCGAATGGAACCTTTGTTGCCGGAGGATTGTTGGGGAAAATGCTTGAAGATAGCTTTGCCCGAAGGGACTTAAGCTCCATCCTTCGAGGGCTAGTTCCTCCTTTTGTTTTTCTTTAGGCTGCTTAGTTCCACGATGTTTTTCCCCTTTTTTTTTTTTTTTTTGAAACACATCTTTCCTTCTTCTTCATCAGTAAACATTTTGCTTCATATATGTATATTTTGAAAGAGGTTGTGGTATGATGGCTCTGCAATGGTTTTCTGGGTTCTTCTGATGTATTTCTCTGATATCTGAAGGATTCGCTCGGGAAGAGATATATTTATTTATTTATTTATTTATTTTTTTGATAAAAGGGGAGATCTCCAGGGAAAAATACAAACGGTGTATTCATCCTGGGAAGTCGACTATTAAGAGGAATGGTTTAAAGGAATCTTGAAAAGGAGAGTGATTGGGAAGTACAACATTTTAGGGATTGGATTCCTTGAGCCATCGTGAGTGAACTATCACGCTCCTTGGTGTGTCGGTATTGATGAGCTTGCAATATCCTCCCAAAAGAGTATCCACAACCAGGTACAGCTCGCCTTCACCTTCCTCGGGCAAATCCATCTTTCGTCATCCTCCCAACTTGAAATGAGCTTTCCTAACCACTACATCTCCAGATTGAAAACGGGTTGACGTCGTGTAACCATTTGAGCCTTGGCTTCGTTGGTTTTTAAGCTAGAAGCTTCCAAGCTTCTTGCAAAGTGTTCGAATGGTCCGACTCCCCATTCACATTTTTGACAGCATTTGTGCCGGTTGTTGCGCGAGTCCCCATGACGAGAATGGGGAAGAAAAGTGGGTTGCGAAAGGTTGCTCGGTCAGACTTACTTGCATTTGAAAATCATGGGATAGCAACGTGGTCCTCTCCGGATGTTTGGGTTCCTTCAATAGCTCGTTGATGCGATAACCCGTGGGACGATTTGTTGGGAATCCCTTCGGGCGTGGATGTCGGCAGAGGGTGTACGTCCAGTTTCGGTTTGTTGTCGAGCACCCATAAGCGTCCCAAAATCATGTCATGATCTAGTTCTTTGACAATGTGGAACTTGCTATGCGTTATAGCGTCTCCCATCTCGATCTCTAAGTTGATGTGGCCATGCGCGTTCAAAGCTTATCCTCCCAAGTCTTAATTACGGACGGGGAATAGGTAGCGTCTTGTTTTGTAAATCCTGCTGCCTTTAGTGTCTTGAAAGTAATGATGTTGTGGTAGGAGGTCGTGTCGATGAGTGTGTCGTCAAATTTGTTACCTCTTCAACGGGACGTGGTTAGCAGTCCCAGTTCTCCCTTTTTAGTTTCACCGTTTGGAGAGCTTGGGCCTGGCATGGAGTGCGAGGAGAGAAAAAGCCGTTCTTAGGACACAACACGATTGAGAGCTGCGAAAAATATCTTGTCGCTGCACCTTGGAAAGATAGGAGAATTAGCATATATGTTGCATCATGGATTGCACAGTCTCGTGCACGGAATTCCCAGGGAGGACCCGAATTTCTTATGGGAGTGGGTCTCGATGCACTCTTTTCGTCTCTAGTTGGAGTTCTCCTGCTTCTATCCTTTCTTTGAAAATATGCTTTAGTCTTTGCAATCTCTAGTCGGGTGGTGAACGAACTGTGATAATGACGGTATTTGGGGTTCGCCATCTAAACCGGTTAGCGAACGTCGAAGCGGCGGTCGATGACATCATATTGAACCCGGGCTTCGGGAGGTTAATCACTTCCTCGATGGGGAATGGGAAATCAAGGGTATTTCCTTCGGTCTCGTGATGCTGCATGGGAGTTTTAGCGGCGATCTTACGTCGTGAGGTTCCCGTTGTGCTTGCGCTTCACGTTTCGGTGGTGGCTTGTAGTTGCGACTTTCCTTTTTCCCTCTTTCGTTCACTATGTTCACGGAGGATGAGCCGGCATTAAATTGTTTCGATGAGGCGTCCTACTCCATGAGTTTCCAGTGCGTCTTGATTCGCGTTGGCCTAGTCCTTTCGGTAATCTGGTGCTGTTGTTGCTGATCATCCCAGCGGCCTCATGGAGTTCGGAGAACGTTTGGAAGCATAGTTTTCTAGCGGGCGCGGTAGATTGGGACCATACCATTGATGTATCGTTTACCAATTGTTGCTCAGTCATCGTTTGGGTGCATGACGATCGAGTGCTTGAACCACGAACCTTTTGTGAAATCATTCGGATGTTAGTTATCCCAACCCGCATTCTCCAGAAGTGCTGAAAAGGTAACTTGTTCGAGACACGAAAAATACTTCTGTAAAACGCGGTGACCATGATACTCCCGTTGGGAATCTTTGTTCGGTGGGATCTTGTTGTACCAATGTATCATACCTTAGGTAAGTGATTTTGAAAATTCCCTTAAACGAAGAACGTGATTATATTCATGTTCACCCAAGGATTCAGGAAACTTGAGAAACATGTTGGCGTGCATTCCGTTACCATCGTCGAAATTAAATTGAGGAGAAGAGTACCCCCTTGGGAGAGGGATTCTACGTATTTCGGATGGGTAAGGGGGTTGGTGATGATGTACATCCAACTCATCTTGCTTGATTCGGTCGCGTAGGGAGTTGTTCCAAATCTTCTCTCGTGACGAAGTTGGGTGGTTTGATTTCTCTCCAACGGGGACTCTAGTGCGAGTTTCTTCATCCGTGGAGCGTGCCACCAGTGCCGGGTCGGGGTTGTTGGAGATGCTTCTAGGCGTCTCTGGAGGATGCGACTCATGGGGTAGTCGTTCTGTCGGGGTTTTGAGAAAGGTGAGCACCTCCTCTACGTGTTGAAACCATGTCTCTGGGCTCATGAGCCGTCTCATGTCGTTCCATCAAATCGGCGATGGTGACATAAGGGCGACTTCCTATGGTCCCTCCCAGGTCTCTCGTCCCGTTGGCGGGTAATGGAGCCTTAGTTGTCGGAGGGCGCCATGCTGGAAGAAGCATTCGGGGTCGTGGTGGCGGCCCTAGCTGTGGGACCGGCGTGACACCCGAAGAGATATTCTCGTTGCGTGATTAGAGGTTGTGCAAAGACGCTAGAGTAGGCGGCGGCCACCCTGGTGATAGGCGGTGTTACACTTAAGGGAGTGCACTCGATGTTGCTGTTGTCGGCGGTGAAGTAGCAACGTTATGGGAGAGACGCCAACATCGGATGCGTTCTGGTGGTGTTCTCGGCACTAGTTAGGATCTGATTTCACCATGTAGGGATTTGACGTTCGGGAAACGAAATCGGGAGTTGGATTTGGTATTGTAGCCGATCGATCAATCCTCCCAGCTTTGGTTTGGCATTGTTTCCATGGTGCGCAGATATGCGGCTTGGTTTGGAATTAGGGTTACTCGTGGTCGAAAACCCTAACTGCATTTTGAAAAAATACCCCATTAATTATTTACACCTCGAGTTAAATGCTCTTAGTTAATGTGTTGCGGGTAACACTAGGTTATGGGGTTTTACGATTTTACCCTTGTTTAAAAACCACCATCAACATTAAGTCCCCTGCTTAGCTTGGAACAGGGGCTTTGTTGCGAGGTAAGCATAAGATGGTGACAGACTAAAGAGAATTGAGGAGGCTTGTCTGACCTTTTATAGATAGGATTTGGAATCCTTGCCTCTGGTAGTTTTGCACAAATCGGGAGGCTGGCACAATTGGTGGGGCCGGTGCAGCTTGGGCGATGTTGGGAAGTTGGCGTGAGTTGGGAAACTGAGTGCGCTAGCTGGTGGGGCGGCGTAGGGCGTGGAAGTTGTGCGTGCTTGCAGGCGTGACTTGGGGAAATCGAATGCGTCTTCGGCTGGTGGGACCGGCGCAAGGTGTGCGTGCTTGCGGCGTGGCTTGGCGGTCATTGGGAGGTCGGCGCAATTGGTGGGGACGGTGCAACTTGGAAGCCGTGCTTGCAGGCGTGACCGATATAAATAAGGAGGGAGTAGGCGTTTCTTCAGATAGCAAAGTTTCCTTATTTTGCTTTCCTTCACGTGCGGCTTCAATTAGGGCATCATCCATGCCAAAAAAAAAAAATCTGGAAGCGTTATGTCCTTCATTGCTCCTTTCCTTTTTTAAGGTTCCGTATTCATACCCAATCGAATGTATCGTCTCCTTGTTTGAGAAGGTATTCTTCCTGTTGATTCCCCTTTTCCTTTGCTTTTCTTGGTGCGTTTTCTTCTTCTTCTTTTTTTTTTTTTTTTTTTTTTTTTTTTTCACGCTATACTCTTTTTATATGTGTATAGACAGGATGGAACTTGATAATTTTTCCATTTCTTGCAGTGTATGATGGGATCTTCCCGAGAGACGGCCGTGCGTTTAACTTTTGGAAAAGGACTTGGGAATCGGTGGAGATCGATCTTCTTCTCTTTGAGGAGGTATTGGTTGGGGTTGAATCTTTGTTCCATGAAGCTAACGAAATTATTAAGGACCTCCCTTCCATCTATCCTCACGAAGAACAGTGCATGTTCGGACTCTCTTGGGTTCGGTGGACGCGGAGGAGAACGCCATGATTCTTGATTTTGATGTGGATGAATCAAAAACTTCCTTCGAAGTGTCGATGAGAAAACTTTCGAAGGAGTATATGATAGAAGCGAGACAGCCTTTGAAGTTGATGCCAAAGGTGTCAGCTGATGATACTGGAGGGTCATGGTGGCGTATCTTTGGAATAGTTTCGGGGAGGACACACTGGGCTGCCGTGGCTCGCCCGGGATGGGATGTTGAGGTTGCCGTTGCTAAAACCGCTGAATGGAACCTTTGTTGCCCGGAGGATTCTTTGGGAAAATGATTGAAGATAGCTTTGCCCGAAGGGACTTATGCTCCATCCTTCGAGGGCTAGTTCCTCCTTTTGTTTTTCCATTGTTGTAGTTCCCTCGATGTTTTTCCCCTTTTTTTTTTTTTTTTTTTTTTTGTAAACACATCTTTCCCTTTTTCTTCATCAGTAAACATTTTGCTTCATATATATATATTTTTGAAAGAGGTTGTGGTATGATGGCTCTGCAATGGTTTTTCCGGGTTCTTCGATTTATTTCTCGATATCCGAAGGATTCGCTCGGGAAGAGATATATTTATTTATTTATTTATTTATTTTTTCGATAAAAGGGGAGACCTCCAGGGAAAAATACAAACGGTGTATTCATCCTGGGGAAGTACAGCTATTAAGAGGAATGGTTTAAAGGAAGTACTGAAAAGGAGAGTGATTGGGAAGTACATTATTTTAGGGATTGGATTCCTTGAGCCATCGTGAGTGAACTATCACGCCTTCAGGTGTGTCGGTATTGATGAGCTTGCAATATCCTCCCAAAAGAGTATCCGCAACCAGGTACAGCTCGCCTTCACCTTCCTCGGGCAAATCCATCTTTACTGTCATCCTCCCAACTTGAAATGAGCTTTCTTTAACCACTACATCTCCGATTGAAAACGGGTTCAGACGTCGTGTAACCATTTGAGCCTTGGCTTCGTTGGTTTCGCTAGAAGCTTCCAAGCTTCTTGCAAAGTGTTCGAATGGTCCCGCTCCCCATTCACATTTTTGGCAGACGTTCGTGCCGGTTGTTGCGCCGAGTCCCCATGACAGAATGGGGAAGAAAAGGCCGGTTGCGAAAAGGTTGCTCGGTCAGACTTACTTGCATTTGAAAATCATGGGATAGCGCCAACGGTCCTCTCCGGATGCTTGGGTTCCTTCAATAGCTCGTTGATGCGATAACCCGTGGGACGATTTGTTGGGAATCCCTTCGGGCGTGGATGTCGGCGGAGGGTGTACGTCCGATTTCGCTTTGTTGTCGAGCACCCATAAGCGTCCCAAAATCATGTCATGATCTAGTTCTTTGACAATGTGGAACTTGCTATGCGTTATAGCGTCTCCCATCTCGATCTCTAAGTTGATGTAGCCATGCGCGTTCAAAGCTTATCCTCCCAAGTCCTTAATTACGGACGGGGAATAGGTAGCGTCTTGTTTTGTAAATCCTGCTGTCTTTAGTGTCTTGAAAGTAATGATGTTGTGGTAGGAGGTCGTGTCGATGAGCGTGTCGTCAAATCATTACCTCTTAAACGGGACGTGGTTAGCGGTCCCGCCTCTCCTTTTTGGTTTCGCCGGTTTGGAGAGCTTGGGCCCCTGGCATGAGTGCCGCAGGAGAGAAAAACCGTTTGCGGACACAACACGATTGAGAGCTGCGAAAATATCTTGTCAGCTGCACCTTGGAAAGATAGAGAATTTCGCATATATGTTGCATCATGGATTGCATAGTCTCGTGCACGGAATTCCCGGAGGACCGTAGTTTCTTATGGGGAGTGGGTCTCAATGCACTCTTTCGTCTCTAGTTGGAGTTCTCCTGCTTCTATCCTTTCTTTGAAAATATGCTTTGATCATTTGCAATCGCTAGTCGGGTGGTGAACGAACCACTGTGATAATGACGGTATTTGGGGTTCGCCATCTCGGCTTCAGGTTGGCGAACGTCGAGCGGCGGCAGTCTGATGACATCATATTGAACCCAGGCTTCCAGGAGGTTAATCACTTCCTCGATGGGGAATGGGAAATCAAGGGTATTTCCTTCGGTCTCGTGATGCTGAATGGGAGTTTTAGCGACGATCTTCCGTCGTGAGGGTTCCCGTTGTGCCGGCGCTTCACGTTTCGGCTGGTGGCTTGTAGTTGCGGCTTTCCTTTTTCCTCTTTCGTTCACTATGTTCACGGAGGGTGAGCCAAACATTAAATTGTTTGCTGATGAGGCGTCTACTCCGCGAGTTTCACGCGCGTCTTGATTCGCGTTGCCCTAGTCCTTTCCAAAGTAATGCTTGGTGCTTTGTTGTTCGGATCGTGGCGGCCTCATGGAGTTCGGAGAACGTTTGGAAAACGCAAGTTTTCTAGCAGGGCGCGGTAGATTGGGACCATACCATTGATGTATGCGTTTACCAAATGTTGCTCGGTCACGTTTGGGTCGTGACAGTCGAGTGCTTGAACCACAACTCCTTTGACGAAATCATTCGGATGTTCGTTATCCCAGTACCTTCTCCCAGGTCCTGAAAAGGTAACTTGTTCGAGACACGAAGAAATACTTCTGTAAAACGCGGTGACCATGCTACTCGGTTGGGAATGCTGTTCGGTGGGATCTTTGTTGTACCATGTATACGCCCTTAGGTAAGTGATTTTGAAAATTTCCTTAAACGAAGAACGTGATTATATTCATGTTCACCCAAGGATTCCGAAACGAGAAATATGTTCGCGTGCATTCCATACCATCGTACATGGTAAATTGAGGAGAAGAGTACCCCTTGGGAGAGGGATTCTCTGTATTTCGGATGGGTAAGGGGGTTGGTGATGATGTACATCCAACTCATCTTGCTTGATTCGGTCGCGTAGGAGTTGTTCCAAATCTTCTCTCGTGACGAAGTTGGGTGGTTGATTTCTCTCCAACGGGACTCTAGTGCGAGTTTCTTCATCCAGTGGAGGCGTGCCTGCCGAGGTGCCGGGTCGGGGGTTGTTGGAGATGCTTCTAGGCGTCTCTCGGAGGATGCGACTCACGGGGTAGTCGCTCTGTCGGGGTTTTGAGAAAGGTGATCACCTCCTTACGTGTTGAAACCATGTCTCACGGGCTCGCGAGCGTCTCATGTCGTTCCATCAAATCGGCGATGGTGACATAAGGGCGACTTCCTCTGGTCCCTCCGGTCTCTCGTCCCGTTGGCGGGGTAATTGGAGCCTTAGTTGTCGGAGGCGCCATCTTTGGAAGAAGCATTCGGGGTCGTGGTGGCGGCCCTAGCTCGCAGTGATTGGGGCGTGACACTGAAGAGATATTCTCGTTGCCGTGATTAGAGGGTTGTGCAAAGACGCTAGAGGAGGCAGCGGCCCTGGCCCTGGTGATAGGCGGTGTTACACTTAAGGGAGTGCACTCGATGTTGCTGTTGTCAGCCGGTGAAGTAACAACGTTATGGGGAGAGACGCCAACATCAGGGATGCGTTCTGCGCTGGTGTTCTCGGCGGCTGCCCGGATCTCGATTTCCACCATGTAGGGATTTGACGTTCGGGAAACGAAATCGGGAGTTGGATTTGGTATTGTGGCCGATAGATCAATCCTCCCACTTTGTGGTCGCCAATTGTTTATGAGCAAAAATCGTTTTCGCCGATTTCGGTAATTTCGGTAGGTGAGTGAGAAATTGGTTCAAACCCTAAACAAATGTCTTTATACGTGAGCACTTTATAGATTCGAGAGATCAATATGCACAAGTCTGGCCTAAACCAAGAAATGGCCGTTCCGGACTTGCTTCGGTCACAAAGTGGAGGAGAAGGGTTGATTTGGGGAGGAAGCAAAGAAAGGTGTTGAGACCGAATAATTCTAGGAGAGTAGCGTCTCGACTTGTATCGAGAAAGTAGAAGCTTGGGAAGCTTGCAAGAGATGAAAGCTTTTGGGAGAGCTTCCAAAGTTGCCTTTACGAGAGTGTAGTATTTTTCTCTGACCGAGACTTGTGTGCGGTGGAAATAGGTAAGACCTATTTATACAAGTCGAGATTGAAACGTACCACGGCCTCATGAAGGAAGAGAGTAAAGGGTGAAATAATGGGAGGAGGTGGTAACATGGTGTTAATGGGTGAAAACGTTTTCACCATTATTTCCTCTTTTATTTGACCGCTTTATTCCTTTTCACGCTTTCTTAATGTGAGCGTAGTGTATGCCGCATCTTTGTGACCGCCAAACCAAAACCCTAAAAAGCATCCCCAGGTTTATGTTGATGTCTCGAGTGTTGGTTGTATCTTGAGTGCAAGTGGTCCGCTAGGGACGCATGTGGCATGTGCCAATGGCATGTGCGGAATGCCTTCGTTGAGTTGCACCTCGAGCGTAAATGGTAATGCCGGTGAGCTGCTAGTGGCGTGTGTGGCATGTGCCATCGGCATGTGCGGAATGCCTTGGTGGTAGGTTGCACGGTTTGCAAGTTAGGCTACCAGGCGTGTGTGTTTGGCATGTGCCAATGGCATGCGTGGCGTTAGGGCTTGGTGTGGCCTTGGTAGAAAAGCTACCGGCGAGCATGTTAGCATGTGTCAATGGCACGTACGGCCATGTTGACCTAGTTGCAAGTCTTGCGAGCCTAGGGCGCTATATTTGGCGTGGGCCAATGGCATAGCGGCTTGGAAATATGGCTTGCGGTACGTGTTGGCATGTGCCAATGGCACGTACGTCCATGTTGACCTAGTTGCAAGTCTTGCAAGCCTAGGGCGCTATATTTGGCATGTGCCAAAGGCATAGCGGCTTGGAAACATGGCTTGCGATACGTGTTTGCATGTGCCAATGGCACGTCTTTGCCATGTTGACCTAGTTGCAAGTCTTGCAAGCCTAGGGCGCTATATTTGGCGTGGTCCAAAGGCATAGCGGTTTGGAAACATGGCTTGCGATACGTGTTGGCATGTGCCAATGGCACGTCGGCCACGTTGACCTAGTTGCAAGTCTTGCAAGCCTAGGGCGCTATATTTGGCGTGGGCCAATGGCATAGCGGCTTGGAAATATGGCTTGCGGTGCGTGTTGGCATGTGCCAATGGCACGTCGTCCATGTTGACCTAGTTGCAAGTCTTGCAAGCCTAGGGCGCTATATTTGGCGTGGGCCAATGGCATAAGCGGCTTGGAAATATGGCTTGTGGTACGTTTTGGCATGTGCCAATGGCACGTGACGGCCATGTTGACCTAGTTACAAGTCTTGCAAGCCTAGGGCGCTATATTTGGCGTGGGCCAATGGCATAGCGGCTTGGAAATATGGCTTGTGTTACGTGTTGGCATGTGCCAATGGCACGTATGGCCATGTTGACCTAGTTGCAAGTCTTGCAAGCCTAGGGCGCTATATTTGGCGTGGGCCAATGGCATTGCGGCTTGGAAATATGGCTTGTGGTACGTGTTGGCATGTGCCAATGGCACGTACGGCCATGTTGACCTAGTTGCAAGTCTGGCAAGCCTAGGGCGCTACATTTGGCGTGTGCCAGAGGCATAGCGGCTTGGAAACATGGCTTGCGATACGTGTTGGCATGTGCCAATGGCACGTACGGCTATGTTGACCTAGTTGCAAGTCTTGCAAGCCTAGGGCGCTATATTTGGCGTGGGCCAATGGCATAGCGGCTTGGAAATATGGCTCGCGCCATGGTGCGCAGCAGCGGCTTGGTTTGGCATTGCCGCCATGGTGCGCAGTGTGCGGCTTGGTTTGGCATTGCTTCCATGGTGCGCAGTGTGCGGCTTGGTTTGGCATTGGTGCCATGGTGCGCAGTATGCGGCTTGGTTTGGCATTGTTGCCATGGTGCGCAGGATGCGGCTTGGTTTGGCATTGTTGCCATGGTGCGCAGGGTGCGGCTTGGTTTGGCATTGTTGCCATGGTGCGCGAGGTGCGGCTTGGTTTGACATTGTTGCCATGGTGCGCGGGGTGCGTCTTGGTTTGGCATTGTTGCCATGGTGCGCAGGGTGCGGCTTGGTTTGGCATTGTTGCCATGGTGCGCACTATGCGGCTTGGTTTGGAATTAGGGTACTGTGTCGGAAACCCTAATCTGGTATTTTGAAAAAATACCCCTATTAATTATTTACACTGAGTTAAATGCTCTTAGTTAATGTGTTGCGGGTAACACTAGGTCATGGGGTTTTACGATTTTAACCCTTGTTTAAAAACCACCATCAACAACTGGTCACTCAGCCAGTAGATGTCCGTACAGATACTCTGCTTCCAAAAATAGTCCTAAACAGAGAAACCCACAAGCCAATTCCTATGTTCAGGTAAATACATCATGTTTATCTAAGCATTCTACTTTTCCATCTCCCAAATCATGGCTTCCTGATTCAGCAGCAACTAGTCACATGACTTATGACCTTTCACTTCTTATAAATCCATCCAAATATACTGGATCGGAACAAGTGATGGTTGGAAATGGATATCACATTCCCATAACCTTGGTTAGTAGTTCTGTTCTACATACACCTACAAGGTCACTCACTCTTTCAAATGTGTTATATGTCCCTCACCACTCAAAATCTAATTTCGGTTGGAGTTTTACTACGAACATCATTGTAAGATAGGCTTTACTCCATTGGGGTTTGAAATCACGAGATCCCGCTTGCCATCATCTTGTTCTATCTCAAGGAGTTATTGATCGAAACTTATATCCTATTACCTCAACTCCTTCAAACCCACCTCACAAATCCTCTGATTCATTTGTTGCTACACCATCCCTGTGGCATCAAAGATTAGGGCATCCATCTCACCCAGTTGTCAATACTCTACAAAAATCTTCACATATTACATTTGCTTGGTGATTTTGATTCTGTGTCATTCATGCCAACTTGGAAAGAGTAAGAGGTTGCCTTTCATGACTTCAGAGAGATCTGCTTCAGCACCCTTGGAATTGATTCACTGTGATATTTGGGGACCATCTCCTCATCTGTCTACAATGGGATATAGATACTACATTTTGTTTATTGATGACTACAAATGTGTTCCATTGGATCTTTCCCATGAAAGATAAAACCGAAAGCAACTTGTTCTCAACATTTCAAGACAATCAATGAGAATCTATTCTCTACCAAAATTAAGTGGTTTCAATGTGATGGTGCATTTGAACTTGTGAAAGGTGTATTCAAATGCTTTCTTGATGCGGAGGGTATCGGTGTCTCTTGTTCATGTCCTCATACCCCACAACAAAATGGAGTTGCGGAGAGAAAACATCAACATATTACATCAGTTGGTAATACCATGTCCTTTCAAGCTTGTCTACCAAAATCCTTTTGGTTTGACTCATTTGTTACAACTACGTATCTTCTCAATAGAATTCCTACTAAACTACTTCAATTTTCATCTCCTTATGAGATTTTGTTCAACAAGTTACAGTTACTCTTTTTGAAGGTATTTGGTTGTGTAATGCATTATCCTTATTTGGGTCCATATAAAAAGGACAAGTTAAGTCCCAAATCAGCTAGATGTACATTTCTAGGGTATAGCTCATTACACAAAGGATACAGGTGTTATGATAATTACACTAAGAAGATTTACATTTCAAGGCATGTGGTGTTTGATGAAACAATTTTTCCATTTTGTTCTTGTACTTCTTCAACAACTGTTGGTGATGCAGATACTTCAACAACTACAAATACTTCAACAATTGTTGGTGATGTCCATACTTCAACAACTACAGATACTTCAGCAGCTACTACCTCAGTGCAATTGGAAATTATTACAGACTCAACATCTGAGCCACCTTCAGATTCTGATGCTGACCCTAGTTCAGCATCTCCATCTCCATTTGCACGTGCTCCATCTAGTGATATCACTGTTGAGTCATCAAACATTGCACCTTCAGTACCCACAGTTCCACCTACTCACACTATGGTTACAAGATCTAAAGATGGCATAGTGAAGCCAAAGTATTTGCCTGACTTTGTTACCAACTATACTGTTCCTCATCCTATTCACTCAGCTTTCACCTCAATTGTGACTTCTAAAGAACCTAGAACTTTCAAGACTGCTGTTAAGAGTGAGGAATGGCTTCATGCTATGCAACAAGAATATTAAGCTCTCATGTTAAATCTTACTTGGTCATTAGTTAAACCAACACCTGAGATGAATGTATTGGGGAGCAAATGGGTTTACAAATTAAAACTCAAACCTGATGGCATTATTGATAGACACAAATCCAGGTTAGTTGCTCAAGGATGCAGTTAACAGGATGGAATTGATTATCTTTTGCCACTTTCGATCCGAGTTGTCAAGACTACAACAATAAGGGTCATTTTAACTATAGCATTAACCAACAAATGGAGCATCAAGCAGTTGGATGTATCCAATACTTTCTTACATGGAGAACTTGCTGAGAAAGTATATATGAAGCAGCCTAATGGATTTGAGGATCTTGTCTTCTTCACAAGTCTATTTATGGTCTCAAACAAGCTCCTAGAGCTTGGTTTGAAAAAATTCGATGGATTTCTTTTAGATCTTTGGGTTTGTGAAGTCTACTTCTGATCCTTCTATGTTCATATATTTGTGTGGGGATGACACAGCTGTGCTACTTCTTTATGTGGATGACATTATACTTACAGGCAGCTCAGAATACTTTCTTAATTCTCTCATCAGTCAAATGAGTGCTCAGTTTGCTATGAAAGATCTAGGTGATCTATATTACTTCTTGGGTATTGAAGCTGTTTTCTCTTCTTCAAGAGACACTTTGACTCTCACTCAGCAAAAATACACTATTGATCTTCTTGTTAAAGTAGATATGACAGATTGTAAACCATATTCTACACACCGCTTCAACCGAGAAAACGTGCTTCCATTCATGATGGAGAGTTACTTACTGATGCCTTACAATTCAGGAGTATAGTTGTTGGACTTCAATACCTTACCCTCACTCGTCCAGACATCACATTTGTTGTTAATTACATCTCACAGTTCATGCACGCTCCAACCACTACGCATATGCTTCTAGCAATTTAGAGTTTTGCGATATCTAAAGGGTACTTTGGGCTCAGGTATTGTCATTCAATCTGGAGATATCAGTAAACTTACATCTTACTCAGATTCTGATTGGGTTGGATGCCCGGATACTCGAAGATCCACTTCAGGGTATTGTGTATTTTCGGGTAATTCCTTAGTTTCTTGGTCATCCAAGAAACAACCCCGATTTATAAAAAGCTCTCTGAGGCGAGTACAAGGCTTTAAGTGTTTTGGCTCTTTGAGGTGATATGGATTCTGGTTTGCTTGAAGAACTTCACATTGCTCCTGTTGTACCACATTCTATCTTCTGCGACAACATGGGTGCTCAGTTCTTAGCCTCCAATCCAGCATTTCACGCAAGAACTAAGCATATTGAAGTTGATTATCACTATGTCGGAGACTTAATGGATGCAGGGACAGTGACAGTGCAATTTGTACCTTCCTCTCACCAATTGGCTGATCTGTTTACTAAAGGCCTCACAAGTACTACCTTCTTTAATCTTGCTTGCTAACTGATGCATTGTTCTCACTCTACATCAGATTGAGGGGGAGTATTAGAGGAAGTAGTTCAACTCGTTTTATCCTTTGGTGTATCTGGAGTGTCATACTGAACTCCTAGTTATATTTATGGTTTTTCCTGCCTTTCTATTGTTGCTTTTACTTTCACTTAGGGTGTAGTTTGTTTACTGTTGTCCTCCTCAGTTGTTCCTATATATTGGACAACTCTATCTTGTACTTGCTCACGTTCAATGCAACTACTTTTTCAGTCTTCATAACTTCTGTCATAGACGAAAGGAAACAAATGACAAACAAGAAAATAGAAAATATTAGAATTAAGGAATTAAGGCAAAGCATCAGAGTCATGGAAGTATTATATAGAACAACATGGCCACAAAAGCTTCTGTTTTTTGTTCAAGTAGAATTTCGTCATTTGCTTTGCCATTATACTAAGATAAATCATTCGTTATAAAACTAAGACCTAATATTTATTAAGAACAAACAAGCTCTCATTTAGTAATGAATCCTAACAACGGGAATAGGCGCACTGTCAAAATTTGATGAGACTCTGAAATAAAAGAGCCATTTAATCACTAAAAAACCTTAATAAAAGAACAAAACGATGAAGAGTTTACCTTGGTTGATCCAGTATTTAATTTTCAGATCGTAGTGATTTCCTGTATATATGTAAAATTCATTGAAGCTCTACAAGAAAGAAACACTTAATTCACTATCATTGACTACAGCGGTAGAGAGAGTCATGACAATTCCTCGTCTATTACTTAAACTAGCGCTTCTCAACGTAGAAAGAGAACATATTGCACGTTTGGCTGCACAAAATAAATAAATTATGAGCCTAAAACCAAATAACAGATACAAAATCAAAACATAAAAAAATGAAGAGTTTACCAGCAACCGCAACAAACTCAACCAAGGAAATGCTTCAATGATGCACAAAGAAACTTGAATTTTGAGAGGAAAAATCATTGTGTGAGCGAGTAGATCATCAACAACAACAGCAAGACAAGGGTTTCATCTTCTTCTTCTTCTGCTGGGATTTTCATAGGAATCATGAGAATAGTGGTAATAACCAGATCGGTGAGAGATAATCATAAACGTACTCTTGAAGAAGAATCATCCATTTTTCTGAGAAACAAAGAATTTGGGTTTGATTCAGATCGTCTAACTTGAGAGAGTTTATTTTGTAGAGGCGGCTACTCATTCGTTTAAGGGTATCCTCCATCTCTTTTTAGGTATATATATACCATAACAGAAAGTTTTAGATAGAAATCCAACGATCAAGCAAGTTTGGGACTTACACCTAGACCACACATTAGGGTATCCCAGGCTTTAGTGAACTGTTCGGTTCGGAAAATGGCCCGGAAATAATGTTATCCCGTAAAAAAGAGGGAAAATTAGCCTGGCAAATTTAGGGGCGCCTCCAAACGAATTAGGGGCGACACAAAAGGACAAAATAGGTCATAATCGGAAGGTTAATCCATAATCGGAAGGTTAATCCATAATCTCATTTTTTTAATGGCCAAACTACCCTTTACAATCGGGAGGTAACTATACAATCGGTAGTTAATCAACAGTAAAGTCAAGATAGTTCATATAACTACGATTATACGGTCAACTCTCTTTTTGCAAATATCCTACCATAATCGGTAGTCAAGATAGTTCATATAACTACCGAATATAGAGTTGCCCAAAATGTGATTTTGCAAAAATCCTCTTTTTTAATTTTGGTTGAGCATATAATCGGTAAGATAGGAAGAGTTATCATGACTTAGATTATAGAGTGGCTCTCTTTGCAAATATCCTACCATAATCGGTAGCCAAGATAATTCATATAACTACCGAATATAGAGTTGCCCCAAAATGTGATTTTGCAAAAAAATCCTCTTTTTTGAATTTTGGTTGAGCATATAATCGGTAAGATAGGAAGAGTTATCATGACTTAGATTATAGAGTGGCTCTCTTTGCAAATATCCTACCATAATGGTAGCCAAGATAGTTCATATAACTAGGAATATAAAGTTGCCCCAAAATGTGATTTTGCAAAAAATCCTCTTTTTTGAATTTTGGTTGAGCATATAATCGGTAAGATAGGAAGAGTTATCATGACTTAGATTATACAGTGAAACTCTCTTTGCAAATATCCTACCATAATCGGTAGCCAAGATAGTTCATATAACTACCGAATATAGAGTTGCCCCAAAATGTGATTTTGCAAAAAATCCTCTTTTTTTGAATTTTGGTTGAGCATATAATCGGTAAGATAGGAAGAGTTATCATGACTTCGATTATAGAGTGGCTCTCTTTGCAAATATCCTACCATAATCGGTAGCCAAGATAGTTCATATAACTACCGGAATATAGAGTTGCCCCAAAAATGTGATTTTGCAAAAAATCCTCTTTTTTGAATTTTAGTTGAGCCTATAATCGGTAAGAAAGGAAGAGCTATCATGACTTCCGATTATATCTTGACTCCCAGATTCAATTATTCTCGAGAATTAAATGAGCGTAATCGGCGAATGAGATGAAAACAGAAAAAATCCAAAAGCAGTAGAAATTCATTTTCATAGTTGAAAACCCGAGAATTAAATGGCTCGCCCCGGACCCCGGACCCCACATATGGCGTACCACATTGTATTCATACCACGTCCATGCCGTCATAGAGTATTTTCAAGCGCATTGGTTGAGCCTATAATCATTAGCAAATGAAGGTATCGACTTCCTATAATCCCGACATAATCGGTAGTCAAAGATAGTTCATATAAACTCTTAGAATATAGAGTTGCCCCAAAGAGAGATTTTGCAAAAATCCTTTTTTTTCTAATTTAGTTGAGCCTATAATCGGTAGTCAAAATAGTTCATATAACTACCGAATATAGAGTTGTCCTAAAAATGAGATTTTGCAATCGGTAGCTAACTAAACTACCGATTATGAAGGGGCATACAAGTATTTTCATCCTATTTTGTCTTTTATGTCGCCTTTAATTCTTTCGGGAATCGCCTAAAGTGCCGGGAAAATTAGGGGAGACCCAAAAAAAAATAATATTCTCATTGTCAAGCCCACAATTAATTTTGGGTACCGTGACACCCATAATTATATGAAATTATTAGAAATGTCTGCATGACGGATTATACATCTGCATGACGGGTTATGCATCGGGGTATAATTGGCAACGCAACTTGGACATAACATATCTAAAAATCCGCGCCTTAGAAATTTACAAATTTTATATCGTTGGAAATCTTTTAAAGAGAGCTACGCAACGAGTACAAACAACAATATCAATTTTTTGTTTTTCATGAAAAAATCGGAGGTGATCATCGTTTTAGGCAAAATTTTCGAAAACTTGATACATAACCATTATGCAGCCACCAAAAAGGATGCAGACGCATAACGAATTATGCAACAATTTTCTCCACTGCATAACAAATTATGCATTTATTATAAGTTATGTAGCCATTGTATTAGTGCGTACATAAAAAAATTGATGCATAATGCATTATGCATCCATTTTCTTGATGCATAAAAGATTGTGCAACAATTTTCTCGATGCATAATGCTTTATGCGGCCATATTTTCAGATGTATAAAAGGTTATGCATCTATTTTCGCGAATGCATAACATGTTATGCAGATATTATTGTAGGTGCATGACAAGTTGTGCGGTAGTCTTTGTTTTGTTGGTTTCAATAGTGACATAAAAGTTGATGCTTAACGTGTTATGCAACCGTTTCGGACTACATAACAAGTTATGCATTAATTTGTGTAGATGCATAACAGAGTATGCATCCATTTTCACAATCGCATCACAAATTATTCAACAACTTTTATAGATGTATAGCAGTTATGCGAGCCACTACAACAAAGAAAACACTTACGAAATGAAAATTGAATTTATCATTCCTAGGCAGCGTCTTTTTGTACCATATGGGAAAGCTAGTGATTTAGGCCTTTTACAAACACGTTGTTTGCATGACTTGATATTGGCTCACCTAAATCGGTTGATCACTGTAATGAATTTCTCGTCGGATTAAAAATACGATAGGGTCTCCTCTGTTTCTCCGACATTTCAGACGATTTACGACCGGTTAGTCCATGTAAAAACCTAATCATACATCTATTTCATCACCTCTATTCATAGTTTTCTGTTATATCATCACCATCTCTTGACTAACTTGCAGCAACCTCGCATTAAACTCCAGTCTCTCCCCATATTTTGTCTTCAACCATGACAAACACTATTCAACGATGGCAAACCCCAATTTCCACTCATTGTTCTTTTCCGCAATTCAAGCATCAAAAACAACAACTCAACTCAATAAAGAAACAAATATAGGGAGTTGAGGTTACCGGATCACACATGATTGGTGATTTTTGACATCGATGTTCACGGTCATAACATCTCCAAGTTGAATACCGATGATGATTGATTTCAAAGCTAATGCAAGTCAAAGACATATTGCTGCTTTCCCTAAGAATTCTAGTGAATAATCTTTCAACAACAACACATATGAAACACAATTAATTATTTATCAAATACATCCATAGAGTTCAAAACTTGCAGAAGAAAACTGAGAGTGTGTTTTAGAGATGGGAAGGAAGATCTGCAAAAAAAACAAAAAATCATCATGTTCTTCCCTAAATTGAAGAACCCTAATTTCAAAATAGAAAAACCAAAATCATGGCCCTGATTTTACTGACATCCGACTCTTCTTTCTGATTTTATCCAAATTCACATATGATTTTCTTACCCAAATTCACATCGATTCTCAAACAATAAGCGCCACCATCTATCCCCACCACCGGAAGAAAGCGGTGATACCAAATTGTCGAAGCAAACCCAAAAACAACCCAGATTCAAACACAAAAACCATTAACATCATCTTCGGTGTTGATGAAGATTTATAGTTCATAAGAAGAAAACGAATTGAGAAGTAGTTTTTCCTTTAGAAAAGAGGAAAACATAATTTTTTAAATTATGGGTTTTAGAATAATTTTCTTGATGAAAATGGGGGCGCGCATGAAGTTTTGCGCCCGAGGGTTTCTCGATGGAAAATTAGGAAAATGGGTCTCCCGTAGTTTTCACTAAAAAAACATTTGTCGTGGTATGGGCCATATAACATATTGTCAAGTCTCTTTAAGGCGGTGGCATGGAAGTATTCTATGTTCTGGTTTGTATTCCTTAAAAACTTATCCCTAGAAAGTCATGATAATAATCGTTTTTATCTTGTACCATTTTCCTAGCTCCGTTGAAGATTTTTTAATTTTTCTATTTCTTTGAAATGTTCCCGGATCTATGAATACGGTCGATTTTATTGTTTTCTATTTCGTTTGAAATGTTCCCTGATCTATGAATACAGTCGATTTTATTGTTTAGGAACTTTATTTGTTTGTGGATGTTCCCAAAAGTATTAGAGTTCCAATGGGCTAAATCGGAGGATAGCATTTTTAGGAGCCCATAAAAAGTTATCTCTCTAGACTTTTTCGAATGCAAATTCCAAGAGGCTTTTGGTATAAATTAGTTATTGTTATTATGTTTCCCTGTAGAATTGATGGTGTTTCCTGATAGAATTGGTAAATCAGATTTCAATTACAACTCTAACTATATCTACGACCAATTTTAGTTTACCGGTAGGAAAGACTAATTGTTATTTCTAATTGGATTTGGATAATTTCTACCTTTATATATAGAGATGATGAGTTCGTCTCTTAGTTATTCACATCTCATTCATTACTACTCACGTATTTCTTCTTCTTCTTCACAAATTCACATCCGTCATTCATAGTTTCTCTTCTCTTCTTTAGTTGATTGATTCGTTCTTTATTGCTTCAAGATGGTTAGCACAGCTTTGATTCGCCAAGTTGTTGGAATTGTCGGTAATTTAATTTCTTGCGGTCTTTTTCTTTCTCCTATACCAACTTTTAACAGTATTTGTAAGAAGCGTACAGTTGAGGATTTCTCTCCTTATCCTTATATAGTAACCGTCTTCAATTGTGCCTTATGGGTGTATTATGGGTTTATTACTCCCAACAGTCTTCTTGTTATAACGATTAATTTCGCTGGTCTTTTGATCGAATTAACCTATGTCATTTTTACTTCATCTACGCCAGCAAGAAACAAAGAAAGCACGCAGGTATCGTGAGTCTGGTTGGGACTGTTAGCTACGTTGCGCTGGTGCTTTTGTGCTCTTTGATCCCGAATCCACAGTCATGGAGAGGTATTGTAATGGGAATGCTATGTGTCGCCGTCAACATTGGCATGTATGCTGTTCCATGTATGGCGATTTACAGGGTTAACAAGACAAAGAGCCTAGAGTACATGCCTTTCTGGCTTTCGTTAGCCTGTTTTCTCAATGGTCTCTGTTGGTTAGCGTATTCGTTGCTCCGTTTGGATATATACATTCTTACAAGTAACGGCTCGGGTTTGGTTTTGGGATTAATTCAGATTAGTGTTATTACATACTACTTATTCAAGTACCCACAACCAAAAGATTACATCTTGCCGGAATGGTTTTGGTCGAAGTTGTCAAAATCTCAGAATAACAAGATCGTCGATGACATTCCCGGTGGAGTCGGCAACGTAGAGCTCTCGGACATGGTCGAGATCAGCATCCACAGTTGATTTATTTATTTTTAGGATTTATTTATTTATTTTTAAGGATCGATTAAGTATCTACTAGTATTTATTTAGGACTTACATCGATCGTTTTTGTTGGTATTTTTACTAGGTTAATTAATTATTATTTTTTTGTATTCTTACTAGGTTAATTAATTAATTTCTTTTATTTTCCGTGTCCTATGTTACTCATGGTCGAATGTTTCATAAATCTCAACGTCACTAGGTATAAAGTGTAAACTAAATTGGATGCACAAACACAGCAAGAACTCATCATCAAGAAACGCTAGCGGATAGAAGGCACATTATGTATCTTCAAAAATCTGGAAATTCATGGAATCTTGATGGAGATAGAAATACGAATTTCTACCATAGAATGGTCAAGATAAGGCGTAGAAGAAACTCTATACATTCTTTGAAGGTTAATGGGAAACTTTCTGAAGATAAAGAGCTGATTAAGTCTTCAATTACAGACTACTTCTCAACTCTTTTCACACAAAAAAACTTCTGCTAGACCTTCTATTGCAGGAATGCAGTTTAAGCAACTCAACCCAATCCTAGCTTCGGGCTGGAATCTGAAATTACGTGAACATGACTTGTCTATTCGCTAAAAAGTTTGGGTCAAGATAAGGCACCGGGTCCCGGATGGCTTTCAGGTGATAATTATACTTAAGTGTTGGCACTTCATGGGCAATGATATAATGAAGGTGGTGAAAGATTTCAACAAATGGGGAACTTTAAATTGGAGACTAAAAACACATTTCTCTCTCTAATTCCAAAAACGGAAAATGGGTCATTTGTCCAAATATTTTTAAAACACGGTTCAAATGGACAAGTAAAAAATTAGTATGGGTGAAATTGACACAAAAAAAAAATAGCAAGGATGAAACTGGATTCATCCTGACTTAAACTTAAAAAATAGCAAGGATGAAACTGGATGCATCCTGTGCAAACTAAAAATAATAAAAAATATTTGAAAATGGACAGGATGAAACTGTTTACATCCTGGCTATTTTAACATTTTTGTCCATTTACATCCTGGCTATTTTCACCCAGGAAATGTTGATTTTGGTCTTTTTAACCAATTTTGTGTTCCAAAAAAGAAAGTGGTGGAAGAAGTGAAAGATTTCAGGCCAATTGGTTTGATTAATAATGTTTACAAGATGATCTCGAAATTTCTAGCAGAAAGGTTAAAAAAAGTTCTGCCATCTCTTATTTCACACCAACAGGTAGCTTTCATTAAAGGAAGACAAATCTTGGATTGTTCTTTAATAGCCAATGAATGTCTTGATTCAAGAATGAAAAATGGAACTCCCGGGGTGGTTTGTAAAATCGATTTCGAAAAAGCATTTGATCATGTTTCTTGGGAATTTGTCGATGAAGTCTTGGAAAATATGGGATTTGGAGCTCTTTGGCGAAAATGGATTTAGGGTTGCATCACCAACACTCCAGTCTCGGTTCTCATAAACGGCTCGGCTCATACTAAGTTCACAACAGGGAAAGGATTAACTCAAGGTGACCCTCTTTCACCTTTTCTTTTCATAATTGTTTTAAGTTTTAAATATGATGTTTCGGATCGGTCATGATGCGGGTCATTTGGGTGGGTTTGCAATGAATCGAATGGTATGAAAGTTAGTCATCTTCAATACGCGAGAAGACACACTAGTGTTTTTAGACGATTCCGTAGAACAAATGAACTATCTTCGGTATTATCTCCTTGGTTTGAAATGGTTTCAGGGCTTCATATAAACTTTGCCAATCGCAGTATATTTGGGGTAGACAATGCTGTAAATCTGGATTCCATGGCATCCATGCTCGGTTGTAAAGCAAAAAGTCCGCCTACATCCTACCTGGGAATGCCTTTGGGAGATTTTCTGAACTTAACCATAAATGGGAAGAGTTAATTGAAAAATGCAAGTCTAGATTGTGCTCGTGGAAACGATCAAGTCTTACTAAAGTTTGGAAAACCCGACACTTATAAACGGTGTTTTAGCAAGTATTCCAATATACACGTTATCTCTTTTTACACACCCGCCAAAGTGATCAAGTCTTTAGAAAAAGTTATGAGAGATTTCTTATGGGACTCACCGAGACAGGAAAAGCCATCATTACATAGCGTGGGAAACGTGTCACATTCCACTCAAAAAAAGGGGCCTGGGCATCAAGTCTTTTAAGAGTGAATAAAACGTTACTTCGAAATGGTGGTGGCATTTTAACGGGAAAGACTGCTCTTTGGAGGAAAACAATGGTCGCAAAATATGAATCTGAGAATTTTGATTGTGAAACTAAGAAACCCAAAAATCCTAATAAGTGTGGAGTCTGGAAAGGCATTTTTTCGCAGCTAAAGGCTTTCAAACAAGGCGCAACTCTCACTTTTAGGGGATGGAAACACCATTAGGTTGGGAAGATACTTGGGTAGGTGAGAATTCTTTCCAAGTCGGTACCAAAGCATATACTCTATCTCAGATTCTAAGAATTGGACAGTAAAATATTGCATTGCTACTATTGCAAATGAAAGGAGATGGAATTTAGGATTCTCCCGGAAAATTTTATCAACATCAAATCGACGAGGTATGCTCTTTACTTACTCTTCTTGAAGATAAAATAGTTGGTAATTCGAGAAGATATTCTATCTTGGTCTTTCGACATAAAGGGCCGTTTTACTAAATCGGCATACTCTTGGTTTGAAAAAGAACAGAGATTGAAACTCCAAACCTTAGCAT
>JAJJWW010005776.1:0-54745 GCA_023531295.1 Papaver armeniacum | reverse complement strand
CATACTAGATTATTCTCGAGGCAGTCGGATGCATGTAGACTGTACAGCCAACCTACAATAGTATTATGACGTTGTAGGATCAGAATATCGCGACGACAACAATTCGCGAAGACAACCGATAACAACATTACGAGGAAGTCGCAGAAGATTAATTATGAATGACGCACTGGATGACGATAGGAAGATATAAAATCTAGCGAAAGGTAAGAAGTGTCGCGAATACGAATACTTGTACACCTGCGACACTTCGCGAGACATTCCCGAAAATAAAGAGATGAGTGAATCTGTTGTAAGGGAGAGTTCTTTTTGGATTGGAAATCAAGTCATTAGGAGAGAAAAGCAGAGAGAATATTTGTAAGTTCTTAAGTGTAATTCCATTTTTTTACATATGTAAACATTTCAAGAAAATTATTAATAAACATTCATAATTGTTCATCATTATCTTTGGAATGGATTAGTTAAACAAAATATAGTGAGGGGTGTATTGTAGGATTTCTGCCAACTACATATTGGCGCTAGAAGCAGGGGACTGAAGAAAAAAGAAAGGCAATCGAGAATCATTTAAATCAAGAAAATAAAAGAAAAAGAAAATGTTAAATTAGACGAGGCAAAGGAGAAAGATATGGAGTACAGTTCGGGCACAAAGGTAATGATTGATGAGTTTCACGAAAATGTCAAAGGAAGAATACACAAGCGGGATTTTGAAGGAAAGAAAATCATAGATAGAGAGGTAACATTGCCTTTAGAAGAATGGGAAAAGCAAAGGATAACATTCACGACTTGAAATATCCAAAGAAAATTTGAATCACACATCTCCTTTGGTAATCACAATAAAACGCGTGCAAAGGAAGAATTAATAAAGGCAATAAAACATGGATGATAAATAGAACTTTAATCGATCGGGAAGTTTGGTGAATATCATGTTTTATCATGCTTACGAGAAGATGGGATATAAAGATAAAGAAATGATTCCCACGGCCTACAATATCCACGGTTTTGGTAAATCCGTAACAAAGGTTAAAGGAGAAGTAAAAATACGAATTCTGTTGGGAGACATCGAGACACGAGTAACCTTGTGTGTAGTAGATATGGAATCGCCATACAACGTATTCTTTAGGGAGACCATGGATACATGCAATAAAAGCGGTAGCATCAACATTTCATCAATGTATCAAATTTCCCACACCAAGCTGGAATCGGCGAGATTAGAGGAGATGTGGATAAAGGAAGAATATGTTATCAAATTGAAATAAAATATCATGAAGAGCAAGCAAAGAAGCGAATATCGAGAAAAGCGGCGGCGACTAAAAAAGAAGAAGAATTTAGAGTTTACATGATAAGAGAAAGGAAGGAAAAGGGATACCTAGCGAGATTTCGGGAGAAAAAATGAACTCGCGAAAGAGTTGAGACCAACCCCTATGGGGAGAAACCAAAGCTAGTTACGTCGCGGCGAGCAAAGCAGAAAGAAGTGAATGTCGGAACTAATGAAGAGCCCAAAATGTTGAAGATTGGGACCCGGTATGGAAGCGGATGAGGAAAAAGGAGGATGGGGAGTTCTTTGAGACTATAAGGATATCTTCGCGTGGAACATGGATGATATGCAGTATAGATCCATCGATAGCTTGTCACAAGCTGGAAATAGATAAAAGGGTGAAACCGTTCAAGCGAGAGAATTAGAAAAATGCAACAGCTTATCACCCCCAAATAGAAGAAGAATTGCAGAAAATGCTAGATGCAGGAATCATCAGGCCAGCAAAGTATCCTGAATGGATAGCAAATATGGTTATAGTCCCAAAGAAGAAAAAGGGGATAAGAATTTGCATAGATTTCACCGATTTAAACAAAGCTTGTCCTAAAGATAGTTTTCCATTGCGGATATCCCACAACTAGTGAATCGGCGGCGAAATGAAAAAGAATATCATCTCTGGATGGGTATAAAGATTTACAACAGATTCCTCTCGCGAGGAAGACCAAGAGCATCTTGCTTTTTCGCTCCAAGAGGTTACATTGTTATACAAAAATGCCGTTTGGTTTACGAAATCTTTGAGCAACATACCAAAGAATGGTAGAAGAAGTGTTCGCAGAATGGATACATAAAACAACTGGAAGTATACGTAGATGATATGCTCGTAAAAAGTAAGAAAGCAGAAACCATGTACAAGATCTGAGAGAAATTTTTGAACAGATGAGGCGATTCAACATCAAAGTAAATCCGGAAAAATGTACCTTCGGAGTGGCATCAGGAAAATTTTTGGGTTATATAGTATCAAAGGAAGGAATACAAGTCAACCCAGAGAAAGTGAAAGCAGTTCGCGATATGCCAACACCTGCGACAATAAAGGATGTTCAAAAGCTAAATGGATTATTAGCATCATAGGAAGATTCATTTCGCGGTCATCTGATAAGTGCAAACATTTTTTCAACATCCTGAAGAAGGGATCGAAGTTTAAATGGACAGACGAATGTGAAAAAGCTTTACAAGGAATTAAATAACATCTAATGGAAGTATCCATTATGCAAAAAAACGATGACAGGAGAGGAATTGTTGGTATACCTTGCGACAACGTCGCATTAAAGCGTTGATATTGCTGCGAATAGGCAGCTGGAGTAGAAAAACAGATTTACTATATCGGTAAGACTTTTAATGCCGCAGAAAGGAATTATTCGAAGATTGAAAAACTAATCTTGGCGTTAGTCTATGCAACATTTAAGATTCGCATATATTTTCAAGCACATACTGTCAGGGTGGTAACAAAAGTACCAATCGAATCGGTAATGAAAAATTCAAAAAGATCGGGAAGAGTAGAAAGGTGGAACGCCCAAATAAGCCATTATAAACTCAAATATGAAATATTATCCTCAACAAGTCACGGGTAGTCGCAGACTTTTTGGCGAGAATTTCCTTTGGAAGAAGATGAAGCGAATGGATGAAATGATGGATGTAGAAGAAGAGCATGGAGACCCAAATGATTTGTTAATGAACCGAGATAGGTGGGAAATATTGGTAGACGGATCATCAAATGGAGAAGGTAATGGAGTGGGAATTGTTGTGATTTCGCGAGGAAGGCAATAAATTAGCTTTCTCTTTTAGATTGGAGTTTGAATCCACTAATAATGAAATGGAGTATGAAGCCATAATACATGCTTTGCGATTCGCAATAGAAATGAAGCTAGAAAATGTGAGGATTACCAGTGACTCGCAATTAGCAATTCGCCAGATAACAGAGAAATACGCTACAAATGAGCCATCTTTGCAAAAGTATAGAAAGCTTGTCGAAGAATTGTCAGCCTGGAAACCAAAAATAAGGTGGAGGCATATATCAAGGAGAAATAACAGACTTCATGACTTTTTGCCTTTATATCAAGCATGATGACAGATCCCATTGCGAGGAATATCAAAATACAAACACTTTTGGCACCATCAATTAATAAACAAGAAGGCCAAGAAGCGGATGCAATGTTAGTAGAAGACATACCACAATGTTGCGATAAAGACGGAGAAACAGAACTTCACGCTTACTTGATGAAAGGGAGACACCAAGAAATAGATTAGAAGCACACAAATTAAAAAGCCGTTAACGAATTATGAATTAAGAGATGGTGTGCTTTATCGGCGATCTTTTGATGGACCTTCACTTCGATGCTTAACAAGGGAAGAGGGGAGAAATCATATTGAAGATGTTGCATAGCGGAGATCTTGGAAATCATAGCGGTGGAAGATCTCTAGCATATAAAGCAAAATGCAAGGATATTCTGGCCATATATGCATGAGGACGCGAGAGCGATGTCAAGACGCTGCGAAGATTGTCAAAGACATGGGAAGAAAATACATGCACCTGGGGCACCATTAAATTCTTCTAGAAGTGTGTGGCCTTTTGGAAAGTGGGGTTTAGATATCGTGGGACCTTTTTACCCGAAAACGGGACGGAGAAGATACTTAATTGTCGCAACGGATTATTTCACAAAATGGCGAGGAAGTGAAAGCGGTACAACACATTCGCGACAAAGACATTTTTACTTTCATATTTGAGAATATTATATGCAGATTTGGGATCCCTTGCACGGTTGGTATCGATAATGGGAAACAATTTGAAGGGCAAAACATAGAGTTGTTACTTAATGCATTTCAAATAAAATGTGGGAAATCGACTCCACTATATCCATGGCTAACAGTCGAGTGAGGCAACAAATAAAACAATTGCGGATATATTAAATAAGAAGTTAGAAGGACACAATAGAGGATGGTGCGAACAAGTACCCAGTGCGGTATGGGCATACAATACAACAAGAAGAAAGCTCTTGGAATGTCACCTTTTTTCTTAACATATGGAGTTATTTGTGCTCCCAGCGAAGTTATGATCCCAACAACTAAAAAGAAGTTTGGGAGAAAAATCTTAGTGCAGGTAACATCCTAATCAAGTTGGACGAATTAGAAGAGAAAAGGGAGAAGGCGTTACGACACATGGAGAATTATCAACGAAGATTGGCCAGAGAATATAACAAGCGTGTGAAGATACGTGAATTTCAACCGGGAGACTTGGTACTGAGAGACACCAATATATCAGCGAAAAATGGGATGGACCTTATATTATCAAAGAAGTAGTTGATGTACGGGGCTTATAGATTGATGGATCCCGAAGGTAAAGACATGGGACAAAGATTGGGCAGGCCGTGGAATGTTATATCTAAAGAAATATTACCCATAAAAGTGGGTCAGATGAAGTACTTTAGTGCAGAATATCTGAGAAAATCAATAAAATTCAAAGCAAAATATCAGCGAATGTCTCGCAAGAAGAATGGCAAGAGATAACGAATGACTGAATGAATAAACATGATTGAATGAATGGGACGAACCTTTATGGCGTACACCCTAGTTCGCGAATTATACTTCGTAAGAGGCAAATGTAAGACCTAAAGTGCGTCATATAAGGGGGAATCTCTTAAACATGGCTCAGGGAAAAGGTTACACCGCCCCTGGAACCTGGGTCATGCAGAATTGGGGCCCATGAAAGCCTATCCGGAGGAGGTACCTTGGATTCCCAACTATATATGTAGGTTATACCTGGTTGGGCGGCCAGAGGGTCTCTTTCAAGGAGTCGTATGATCAAGGCGCGAGGTACACGGTTGAGTCAAGAGTGGGGAGCATGGAACTTCCTTACCACTCTTGACAAGTCTTGGCGATCTTGCACCCGGCCCGAAGAAAACTCCACTTAGGGTGCAGCCTTGTAACCATAAACTCTATAGGTATAAGGGATAAGAGGCTGCGAAAACAACTGGTTGTTGTTAAGACCGGATGGGAGGAGCTAGCCTTGTATGGCCGATGTACGCCTCCTTGAAGGGGCAACCGGGGAGATGATAAGGGCGGCACCCTCCATTAGGAGGCTGATAAGTGCCAAAGACGCAAATGTCACGAGGCTTTGTTTTTCTGCAAGGAAACTTAGGCTTGTCATATTTGTGCAATGATCCTGCAGAGGCAATAATACTAACGCGAGGGTAAGGCGAGATCAATGGGTCCTTACATGCAAGTGTAAAGACGTCCTGCGATTTCGTCGCAAGACGACAATGTCACGGGGCTTTACTTTCGCAAGAAAATTTAGGCATGTCATATTGTCGCAAGCAAAAATATCCTGCAGAGGCAAAAATACTTGAAAAATGATAAGACAAGGTCAATGGGTTTTTACATGCAAGTGTAAAGACGTCCTGCGACCTTGTCGCAATAAAGGGTGGCAGAGTGAGACCTTTAATTAGGAAGGTCAAACTTAGAAGACCATCAAAAATGATAAGGCAAGGTTAATGGGTCATTACATGAAAATGTAAAGGCGGCCTGCGATCTTGTCGCAATGAGAAGAAATAAAGTGAAATTCCTAATTGGGAGGATTTTACTTGATAAAAGATCCAACAAGCGAATAAGCTCGCGAGATTATGTTCAAACACCTTAAATAAGGGAAAAGGGAGAAAATAAGAGGGTTACTGGATCCAAGACTTAATCCTTACAAGCAAAAAGAAGTTTTGACAAATTACAAAGAAAGTTTAATTCTCTACATCAATATTATCAACCATAGAGGATGGTCGAGATCTTTCACTGCCTTTATCAGCTTCACCTTCACCGATTGGTGGATTTTCATCAGAAATATTTTCAGCACCTTCATTTTCGCCAGCTTGTGGATTTTCATCAGAAATTTTTCCAGTCGGATCTCCGCTGACAACTTTAATATTAGCGATATCTTCGCCGCTTTCATAGTCATAATCACTGTCAGGAGAATCAGGGACTTCATCATCACTTACTTCCAAAGGATCAACATGAATAGGATCAAGAGACTTAGACAATAAAATCTCATTTACAAGGACTTGACTTTGAGAGGAATTGGCGAAGCAACGCCTTTTGACGATTCTTACTATCTATGTCTTCTGATAAGACATATAATCAAATCTTAGTTACGCACGGTCGCGAGAACGAGCAAGAGAGGCGGCGAGTAACCCATTTTCTTTGCGAATCCTAGAGTAATCGATCTGAGGTGGAGATAGTAGAGCGAAGTTTCTTCTCAGAGTCTGCATAACAAGTGCACAAGATTAAAGATAATTAAAGATTTTTAGAATAATTAATGGATTAAGATAGTCAAATAATATGACTACCTTCCTTTTGAGAAGTAAGATGTTGAATTAAAGCTGCAAAATTATTCCCCAAACAGTCCATGGCATCATCAAATGTATCTCCAACTAGACCTTTCAATCGAGCTCGCAAGATTTTTTCATTCGAAACAAGTATAGAATTCTCGGTCACAAGAGTAGAGTTGGATTTTTCTAATTTGGAACATTGATCCTTGAATTGGTTTGCTTTTAGACTCAAGGTTATTCTACCACAATAAGTTTATCTCTCTCGGCAGTAATTTCTTCAAGTTGCTTTTTCAAAATGTGAATAGTTTGTTCTTGTTCTTCACGTAATTTTTGACAAGCATCATATTCTTGCGAATAGGTCACGACCTTGTTTAGCAGAGATCGCTTTTCCTGAGAAAGGGTCCCATTCTCATCTGATAAAGTTTCCAACTCCAAATTAGCCTTAGTCAAAGAGTAAGAAAGGCGAGATAAGTTTTTACTTAATGAGTCTTGCTGCTGAACTAAATCAAAGTTTTCTTTAGACAAATTATCTATTTGATCAACAGCATATGTATGAAGATTATTTAAGAAGTTATATTGCTCCATCCAAGCATCTCTTTCAACTCGAACCTCTTCAACAATTGATTCCAACTGATATATCTCCATTATTCGTTTCTGGTTTAGAGCTTAAAGGGCGAACAAAAGTTTAAGTTGTAAAAAAAAAAAAAAAAAAAGTTTAAGGGGAAAGAGTATACCTTTTAACTCTTCATTCTTCCTGCGAAGAATATCGCGATCTAGCGAGAGGTTGTGAAATTTTTGATTTTCAAGATGGAGATTATTGCATCTAGCAGTCATAGCTTGAAGATCATTTTTCAGCACATTAATTTCTTGAATTAAAGATGCTTGCGAGATCCTATCAGGACCGAGATGCCTACTTAAAATCTCGCAGACATCAGACTTGATGGGATCGACAGAAGTCTTCTTGGCATCATTCACAAGGTCTGAGAGAACTTTGAAAGCCACATCTATTCCTTCCAAATTTTCTGCAGTAAGAGGGATTTGCTCGGGTAAAGAAGGAAGAGATGAATCATTCTTCGCCAAGGGAACATTATGGGAAGAGGAGATTTCAGGAAAGATAGTGATTGGAGGAATGACAGGGGTATTGATGGTAGAAGAAGGAATAAGTTCATTTGTAGTGGGACTATTATGAGGAACTTGATCTATGAGGAGTGGAGGCATAGGAATATTGTCATTTGCGACAAGATTATCTTGCGATGATTTCGCAACAGGAGAAGAAGGTGTAAATGAGGGAAAAGGAACATCGGGAGTAACAGGTTTGGAGTGGCGAGATCTTTTGGGAGTTCTATCGATAGTTGTGTCATCCTGCGAATGATAAATTAAGTAAGAAACAGAGGCAACGATATTGTTATTAAAAGTAAATGCTTCTTAAATACCTTATCACTCATGAGACTTTCTTTTAGAAAGCAGTATGTTTTTCGAAGAGGATTTTGGTTGCGGGGTGGATTCTTGTTGAGAAGTGAGTTTCATTGCAACCCAAGAGAGAAGGGTTCTTCACGGTGAACTTGGTGCCGGATTTGTTCTTGCTTGAAACAAAAATGGCGAGAAAAAAGATTAAAAGGAATAAGGTAATCTCAAAAGGAAGTTAATCACAAAATCAATCGACCATAGAATCGATGAATCTAGCAAGATTAACAAACACTGGATGACATGGAAGTGATAGCAAATAAGAAATAGCGAAGGATGATGAAGACGATGGTGAAGAAGAATAACGGAAAAACGTTCACGAACAATAAAGGAGATGAAATAGAAGGAAAGAAATGTTTTTCACAAAGACTCTCCTATAAATAGGCAAGAAAGTGTTATGACCGGATAACATTAAATGTCTGTAAAAGAATGGTTTTAAACACGTGTAAAACGGTCATTCCTAGATTCATGGAATTATGCCGAAGAAGATTTTTTTAATGGAAAATGAACGGTTGCGACAAAGAATTCGGATATCGCACAACTTAAGGAAACGTAAGAAGAGGCGAGAAGATGCAGTATTCGGGTATTGCACAACATATTTTCTTATCATATGAGATTCAATTATTTTCCCAACTCGCGAGGAGAGATTGCAAGATCCATTATTTTCCATAACCCATGAGGCAAGAGATGATATTTCATACATACTTCTAAAAACTTCGGAACTTCGCCAAAGAATAGAGGCAAGTACGTACTTTTCAAGTCCAGTATTCTTTCGCTCGTTCCTTCATCAATAAAAATCGAGACTACAACAACAACGCATTTTTTCTTAAAGATCACTCTTCAAGCAATATTCAAGAAAAAAGAGGCAAGATGTAGGATCAGAATATCGCGACGACAACAATTCGCGAAGACAACCGATAACAACATTGCGAGGAAGTCGCAGAAGATTAATTATGAATGACGCACTGGATGACGATAGGAAGATATAAAATCTAGCGAAAGGTAAGAAGTGTCGCGAATACGAATACTTGTACACCTGCGACACTTCGCGAGACATTCCCGAAAATAAAGGACAGCTTAGCTGTCATTCACTATGTATTACCCTATATAAAGAGATGAGTGAATGCATTTGTAAGGAGAGTTCTTTTTGGATTGGAAAGCAAGTCATTAGGAGAGAGAAAACAGAGAGAATATTTGTAAGTTCTTAAGTGTAATTCCATTTTTAAATAAACATTTCAAGAAAATTATTAATAAACATTCATAATTGTTCATCTATTATCTTTGGAATGGATTAGTTAAACAAAATATAGTGAGGGGTGTATTGTAGGATTTCCTGCAACTACAGACGTAATAAGTACTAGATAGTAACCCGTGCTCCGCACCAGGTGACACATTGTTGTTTGCCTGTGCATTTTTTATTTGTTATTTTGGTACATTGATGGTAAGCTATCACTAGTAGAAAAATCAATATAGGTGACATTTCAAAACTGTCGCCGTATCAATTTCATGACAGTTCAGGTGAAATTTGAAAGTGTCACCAAAGCCAGTGTCACCGTAGGGGTTATATTATGCTGACACTTATGAACTGTCACATAACCATCACTAGTTAGCCTTCAAAACTGTCATGAAGTATTTTAAACCGTCATTGTAGCAGACGTCCATGACGGTTTTTTATTGAAAACGTCACCTTAACGATGTTATGGTGACTGTTTTCCCGAGAAACCGTCAATATAAAGTTGAAAAGCGCCAGCATAAATATAATTTCAATGAGTTTTCATATATAACCGTCCAATTTATGTACATTTTATTTGGCGTTTTTCTTTACAAAGTGTCACTTTAACACTACTACAATGACTGTTCTATAGAAAAATCGTCATGGCATCTATTACTTAGGTGACGTTTTCCTTTCATAATTGTCATCATATAGCATCTCTAATTACACTTTTTTCAATTTACCGTCAGCATAAAAATTTACTTTGACAGTTTTTATCCCAATGTTAACTGTCATAATTAGTGAGTTGTATTAGTGTCTGACAATCAAATATTTTGGTTATCTAATATATATTATGAATCTAAGTTGAATTAAATTTAAATCTTGCTAATTGTTCATAATTTACATATATATAATGTAAAAAAAAATGAAAAAATAAAAAAAAGAAAAGAGTACAAAATTTATTAAGTACTAAAATATTTCCTTGAAAAGAATAAAAGATACAAAAAAATGTAAATTGCAGTAACCAATCCTATTACTATATCTCTCTGAATATTTTGTGATTCTAGGAATTATTTGCATGCTCCTTATCTTACTTGCCTTTTACTGCCCTTTTTCGAGCGATTTAACTATATATCATCCTTCATCTCTTTTTCAAAATAGCTTATCCATTCCCTCTTCACCTCCATGATATCATTATCGTCATAAATCGTTTCCGAAAATTGAATCAATGATCAACGATATAGAGCTCTGTCATAAAAACCAAACAACATAATACGCGTATTAATAATATTTATACTAACATATAAGCTTACCCGTATACCTGTCGGATTTTGTTGTTCTTCAATAATCTCTTTCATAAATCGCATCACACAAAATCCACATTCCCAACCACCCAGGTTGTTTTGGGACATCTTTGTATACATTCAACAATTTTATGCATGTTAAAAATGTCTTACATCGAGTCTCTGTGTGAGTTTGAAGTTCATTTAACAAATAGTTAAGTTAATTCACTTCACGTGATGAATACCAAGACGGCCTTATTCCTTCCGTGGCATCTTTTTACTGATCGTATAAATTATTAAAAATGAAAACAAGAAAGAATTTAGGAAAAATAAATAAGAACAAAATATAGTCAACGTTTACCAACCTCGACATGATTTCATCTATATTATCCTTCGGTCCTCCAGATTGAATCTAGCCACCATATCTTTGGATACTCAACTTTACCACCATTAGGACCCAAATGATTACTTTGTAACATAAAGAAAGTATAATTATTTGTTGATATATACATGTCCCCAACATCATTATGTACACAAGATGTAATACTTCTTTATTTAAGATAAGGTATAAAAATAAATTCACTTTATTGAATTAATCAAGCATGTCCTTAATTCATTGAGTAAAGTTTCGAAGTCGCCCAGTTTAAAGGAAACGTCGCAGGATTTATAAAACCGAACTTGTTTTCTTTTCCCTCCAGATAATCTTCTCATGCAAGTACCTAAATAATAAGACATGAAAGGTGAATAATGCTTTTTATTATACTATAAGAAAAGCATAATGTCATGATTATAAACCGAACCAAACCATACAATCGGTAAAGGATAATGTACATGTTACGATTACCTTATATAGAAAGCAACATTATTCATGGACGCTTGCAAATCCTTATGACAGATATAAGAAATCATCCAATGATAAATACGGGGGCGTTGGGGTTCTTGTGTTGAAAATAACGCCCCCATTGATATATGAAAGTCTTACGCAGATTATTTGTATAAAAATACTCATACGATCATAAAATTTAGTAGCGGATCTCCGGCTAGGCGGGTATCACCAACCTTATAAAAGCGAGACCGTTCAAAAAAAATATTAGCTAGATAAAGAATTAAAAGAAGTATAAATTGATCATATAAATAAACTACCTACTTTTGTGTCTCCTCGACAATAGAATTTTAGGCCAAAGCACTATTTTTCCGATAAACTTGTCCCACTCTTGTAACTATCTCGTCTCTTATAGGGCAATTGGACGATATTTGCATACATTTTGCAAATTCAACTTGAACACGATAATTATCTTTTCCGCTTTAATGTCTTCTACCATATCTTCCTCGGTGGTGGGAAAGACATTGCCCTATCGCTACAACTCGGAATTTACCATTAGCTTACATGATTCACCTCCCAGTATATAATGAATAATTAGTGCATCTTCAAAATAAAGATGAATTACAATAATAAAACATGGAAAACAAATGAAAATACCATTCCAAGTCCATAATCTTTCGATAAGCTATTCACAGCGGGTTGAGAAGTCTGATTATGATAGGCATAAAATAACCACATTAACTAACTATCAAAATGATCAACTTAACATAAAAAATAATCAAACCCATCGATGAAAAGAACTTAATGGAGTTACCATCTTAATCCTGGAATATTTGTTTATGTTGTACACGGTCCCTTGGATAAGATGCTTGTGCTCGGCTAGAAGTAGTCACACATCTTGCAATTAGTAATTCTTTTGAACATTAATAAAAGAGTTCAAATATTTAAAGACATACATGCATTATAAAAACCAAAGCAGTTCAAAGATATGCCTTGTTTTCTTGTGTATCAATGCATCAACTTTGTCTTGCCCGACAAAGGATTTCGGAAAAGCAAAGTTGGGTATTAGGAGTAGTTCAACACTCGCCCAACATGAATTTATTTTTAAGATGAAATACTCATTCGGACAAACCTTTTTGGCATTTGGACTTCTTGAGGATTCGGACAAAGTTAACCACTGATTAGGCAGATGCTCACTATCGCTGCTGAGTTTGAAAAAAGATTTAGACATAAATCCACAAAAAAATAACCTTGCCAAGGAATAAAGTTAAAGTTATGACATTACTTGTTTATTAGAATTTTGGAATTCAACGAACATCTTCTCTAAATTTCCGATCCTCCTGTTAACTCAACATTTGTTGCCACTAGCTCTTCATTTGTTTTGCTTGATTGTTTGTTTTCCTCTGGACATGCATCAACTGTGCTCTTGTTACTCTTTTCCAGTTTTTGGCGTGCGAAAATATCTAGTAAGGACAAACATATTTACTTGACCTCACTTCCCACTACTGGATGTTCTCATCCAAATGCTTTAGCGAGTGCATCATTACTCTTGTCTCCATCTTCATGGTCCTTTTGAAACTCCTCTGCCAAAAAGTTATTTCGTAAATCAATACGAATCATAATAAATAATATTATGAGTGAATAAAAATGAGAACCAAAAGGGTGTACAATTTGCTCTGCTTTTTCTTTTGTGGCATCGTCTTCAAATTCACCATCCTTGTTCAAAGCGAGCTTGATCCATAATACACATCGATCAATTTGATCAGGCGTGTACTTTCCCTCTTTATCTACTCGGACACAAAATGACGCTTATGAGAAATTTTGTAAATGATGATACAAAATTAATATACATTTAGTTACAGTTTTCTTCTAGCGATATAACAGTGCCCTGATCGGTGGTTATAAATATTATGTGACCGTCTCTCGATTGTTCGTTTGTGGAGGTCTGTAAACATAATTTACATAATTAATATTATAAATTATAAGCTGTGTTAATTAGCATACCAAAAAATTCTACAAACAAGATAGACAAATTGTATGTACCATAAACTCTTCGGTCACTCTAGACTTGTGAAAGCGTCCACAGTGATTTTGCTTGATGAATGGATATTTTCGGTGGTTTTCCAAGTATTTGGGCTCATCCAGATTTTTCAAGATGTGTTCGGTGGAGAGTGTACTCTTAAAATTTCTCCATGAAACTCCACACCCTTTCATTATTTCCTTTTTCAAATTAACATCAATCTCAAAACTAAATACACAAAAATAAAATAAAAAATTTAAACGTTATATAAGAAGCATGGAAAATATTAGCAATATCAATGTAGTTTGTCTGTTAAGAGTACCGGGATGCATTTCCACAATCGCTCCTTGTCGCAGGCATCCCACGACATGCCGAGTTTTGTGGTGGATTGGAATTAGCTTAGTGCCATTAAGGCGTTGTAACTTGGAAAATTCCGCTTGCTTGTGCACCTTTGGTACACCCTTGTCATTTAAATGGATCTTCTTCTTTTTTGTGCATCATTTTCTACTGAAACAAGAAGCGGAAGTCTAGTAGGACCCCTCTTTTTCTTAGCTGCATCATTAACAAATCAATATTATTAGGATTTCTGATTTAATATATAGAATTGCACAAAAGGGCAAACATATATGAAATAAAAGAATCAAACAAAATGTATAAACAATAATAATTTAAGCGACTTACGGCCGTCTACTTTTATCCGCCACCAACTTAACCTAAGCTAACTTAACAGTTTTATAATAAACCGTCACAATAAATCAACTATCGTGCATTTATAAATGTCAAACCGTATAGGTAGGTTAGTTTCGGTACTTTGCGATTAAGCGTCATACAAAATAGCACTATAGCCGTTTTTTTCTTAGCGTCATGATATTACCAAAGTGACGTGGCGGTTCCTTGGGTAACGTCACTATCTCTGAAAGGAACTTATTGTGACGCTTATTCCCTAAAAGCTGTCATGGTATAAAATTCCAAACCGTCACCAAATCCCACATTTGGCCTAGTGTATGCACATCTGCACGACGCGTCGGTTTTTTTGGATCAAACTTTAAGTTGCAAGCTCATCATAGTGAATAACAATTCAGTTAGGCTGCCTTAACTATAAGAAGGGCCAATATCCAAATTTATTTTTGGAACTAGAAAGTCTTAATTACTATTAGCTAGTGGAGAGTGAGATCCACTTAACATTTTAATTCAGGCATATAAGTGTCCACCAATGACATCCTCGTAAGAAGGATAATGATTCAATGTACGTTAATTACATAACGTAAGTAATAAAGTAAGGTTTTAGAAATATCAAAAAGATTGTTGTCAGAGTCTACTTTCAGCATTTTTAGTTTCTTCCTACACTGTTTAATTACATCGATGTCTTCAATATCCACTCTACAATTTTTATCCGTTGCTGTCTTGCCAAAGATAGAATTATCACTCCATCTGAGTGGTCCTTGTATTGGTGAACCTGCTTGTGTTGCCTCATCGGTAAAGTAAAACCAAAGCTTTATTTCTTACTCATGTCGCCAAATAGCACTGCATTTCCGTCATTTTAGTTTCTCCATGCACTGTTTAAAAGTAATAATATTCTTAGACCACCACAAAAAGATCATATCAGATAATCCTGGGATATTATACAGGAGGAATCATTCCACCTTATTATGAATGAAAATTTAAAACGAAAAAATTGCAACATGATACAATATACTTCTTATGTGTTAGATTAGCTTCTCTTTTAATTCCACATCACTGCAACATGATACAATACGTGAATTTCATACTCAGGAAGAATAAACCAAAATTTATGCACAGACAAATCAATAGAGACAAAATAAATCGGAAAGCTAAATTCGTTGACAATGAAACCAATGAAAATAAATACTCCTACAGCTTTTATAGTAACCTGTGATAATGGAAATGCCTTTTTAGTACTTGTTGCATGTAGGTCTAATTCATGTTCAACTCAAGTATTGAGGGTTGCTTAGCTTACAACATTTAAAAAAAATTATTGATGTTTTAGTTCAGTTTCTTTAGCACCCAGGTAGCCCACATCACATTAAAATAGATATAATTAGTTGATGGCTTAAAGAGAATAAGTTATTAATCTTTGTGAAAAGAACTCATAATGTTGAATTCCCAAGCATAATTAAGCAAATCAAACCCCCAAGGCTATCTAGTTTAAAATACAACTGCGAACGAAAGGCCTATTTTTGTTTATGACACACTGAGAGTAAATTTTTCCGTCATGGACCATTTAAAAATTTCGTTAGTACTACATGATGAGCAACAACATTCCTATGGTTCAAAAACATTTCCAATACAAATATATTAGAGCATCTTACAATCAGAGACAACTCAAAGCATTTATAAAACGTGAAGGAAATATCTTTATACCTCGGGGATTCGTACTTGATGGCATGATGCGGGAAACCCACTGAAAATTAACATTCCATCTCTAAGTTCCTGTACAAAAATCTAAGGTTCAATACCTGTATACCGAACACAAATCGCCTTAGATGATAATAAACAAAACGTACTAAGTTACAAAGATTCAGCAAGTGGACAACAATTTGATAAGCAGACGACTACTTGAGCTTCCTCTTATGGTATGATAATGAATTGGGTGAATTAATAACATGTAACAGTAATGAATTGTGTAAATAACCTGTAACAAACCTATTTTGTAAGCAAATGCAATTACAATCTCCAAATTCCTTCTGATGAAGTATAACGAAAAATCAAAACAAAATAGTACATATTTTCCCAAGCCAACATATAGTAAATAAAAGTTCCATGAAAAACATAAATAAAAAAGCATTAGAAGAGTTTAGAAAATTACTTTGTTCAATTGGACAACGTACATGAAAATTACTTTGAAGTCAGAGAGAACATCAAATGGGTAATGAATTACCGATGCTTTTGAGAATCTTCAGAACTATCCAAGACACCGTAAAATCATAAATTATTTGAAACAATTGGAATCAACTGCTTTCCATGTTCTCATTGTCGATGCAACCAATGAAAATTCACAACAAATATTAGTTGAAGGGATATGAATTCAAGACGGTAAGAACGTTACAAATTTGATTTATACTTTAATTAAGATGTCCTTCCTTAACTATCGTTTTTTTTCTTCTTCGGGCGTATTTAATTTTTAGATGTCCGTTGGTTTTACGATGTGATCTAATTCCTGCAAAATACACTGGAACCAAATATAAAATTGATGCAAAATCACATGAAAATAGATAGACCATTAAAGTGAATCAATTTCACAAATACATAAAGTGCAACAATCAAAAGCAGACGCATAACAGGAGAAGCCCTAATCGGCTAATCTCTGCATCAGGTGATAGTTCTCATAACAAGGAGAAGCACTAATCATGTCCGGATGATAGTTTTAACTTTGAAAAGTAAAACCCAAACTTTTAATTAAAGAATTTTAAATCATATTCAACAAACAAAAAATTAGACAATTACCTCTTGTAAACTGGTTTAAATTTTATAAAAGAAGTGGAGAACTCGCCTTCCTGCAAACCAACCAAAATTACCAAAAACCTAATATCTAAAAACAAACATGACAAAATCCTTAAAACAAAGAAGAATAAAAAGAGTGGAAGAATCGAGATATGACAATACCATTTCAAATGGAAAATCCCTGCTAAATACTGTCGATTTCTACGAAAGAAACTATGAAGAAGGGAAACCCGCAGAGAAGTAGTGGGATTAGTTTTGATCAGAGGTTTTGTTCTTTGTATGGGATAGAAGTGGAAATTAGTTAATAACAATTGACGCGGGAAGTCATTCTTTTCCCCCTAGTCTATTAATAACAAAACTGATTTTTCCGATGTATAAAATAAAAATTCCAATGGCTTTTGCTACTATGACCTTCCTAACCACGATTTTTTTTAGGCATTTCATTTTATCTCGAAATGCAAAGTAGGAAGTGGATCGAGTAAGTGGGGGTTAATTTTCTTTTTTCTCGAAAGCACTTGAAGCGGTATAAGTTGAAAATGTAACTGCTATTGGGCGTGAATGAATGAGAGAGATCTATTTGCAAATATTCGCACAAAATTATCCACATCAACTTTTGTGGGGCGGGAATGAATGAGAATTCAGTATTGAGTTTCAATTATCATCTTGTTAGGACTATTCCTATGCACATGCCAAAACATGATATTTGGCATATATGCACCCACTATGGGTATGCCAAACTCGCCAAACTCAAATGCCATTATGTCATAGGCATACACGACAGAGTTTCAGTATAGAGTCTCGGTCGCTCGATGGTCTTGAAATCGCTCGTTGGTCTTGAAATCGCCGGCGTTAGTCAAGATGTCGCCCGATACTATGATTATCGCTCATCATATCTTCATCTAACGGCAACCATTTTCCCCATCTATAAATACATAATTTCAAACTCATATCAACTCACGAAAATTCTAAAATTCTCCGAATTTCTTAATTTCTCAATCTTTTTCAAATCTAAAACTATCACACCTCCTCTCTGATTATATATTTTCTTGTAAAATGGATTCACAAGCGAAAACTCAAGGAAAGGTAAGAAGAACCGAGTTAAGTGGTGCAAAATGTCGGCATGATAGAACATGAATGTATTTGTCGTAATTATGTTTTTTTACCCAAGATTGTATCGGTGGTGCACACCAACATGGTAACACCATGTGGGATAATATATTTCAAAAATATGAAGAACAAACCATGAACATCAACGGTCGTGATGCAAAAGGATTATCGAGAACACTTCATTGTAATCAACCTGAAGTAGCCGCTTATGTTGCATTGATAATGCAAAGCCAAGAGAAAAGGCAAGGGCAGTGGTCGGTGATGTTGATTTTGAAAGAGAGGTTCGACAGATTGGCAACGAAAACATGGTAAACAGTTCTCTTTGAAAGTTGTTATCATATTTTGAAGGGTTTGAACAAATATAATCCAGTTACTTAGCAAATAATCAAATAGTACCCGAAAAGTCACCATATAATTCTTCTCCCTCAACACCAAATTCTTCACCATTTTCACAAGGTCCATCAAATTCTTCATCAGATACCCCTACAAGCTCAAATTCCAACGTAGTTTTCAATAATTATGTTGATGGTAATAATAAGGGAAAACTTCCAGGGAAGAACCAGGCAAAACTAGCTAGAAAATTAGCTCAAGAAGGAGGGAGTTAAAAGGAGGATTTACATGGCGGAGTTTATGGAACATCAAAGGGCGTCGAGAATCAAAGATCCATTGAAAGAAAATTTCAAAACCGGGAGAGTAAGAAAAGTCGTCTTTCTCAAGAAAATTTGGGTTTGACTATGAAAAGCATAACATTCTTCAAGCTAACACCTCAATTATGAACAGCCAACAAAAACATGTATGGCAAATCGGGTCGAAGCGATTCAAGCACATATTGGAAAGAAAGCTTTGGATTTACTAACAACCGTGATGAAGGTGATGATGATGGAACTGATGATGACTTTGATGAAATAATTCCTCTAAATGATTAATGTACTAGTTTAGTACTATTATAATGTAGAAATTTAAGTTTTAATGTTTTAGTTTAAGTTTTAATTTGATATGTTGTTATGCATTCCAATTAATATTAGTTTGAAATGAAATGTTGAAGTTTATTAATTAGAAAAATAACAGTACAGTACATAACATAACTTAAACTGAAGCTAAAACATTAAGAAAAATACATAAAATCATCTTCCATGCTCTTCCCAAAGATTCAATCTCGGATCATCTCCTAACTAGTCATACAAATTACGGTTTCGAATGTAGTTAGTCATTTGACCATAATTCCTTGCAGGGAGGCCTCTTTGAGGTCGAATCGCCGGCCTCAAATCTTCATCATCATAGTTAATCCAATCTGAATCACGCCTGGTTTCCTCAATTACCATGTTATGAAGAATCATGCGAGTGAGCATAGTCTTGTGCATTTCACGAGGACTGAACCCACGATATGGGCCACAATTGATAGCGAACTTCCTCTTCAAAATTCCAAAATCGCGTTCCACATCCTTCCTCAGTGCCATTTGGGCATCGTTAAAATATCGGTATGATAGGCCCAATGCACCAGCAGGAGGCTGGCGGTAGCATTGAACCAAGGTGGACCATTTTGGGTAGATACTATCCGCAAGATAATAGCCATGAGTGTATTGATGGCCGTTCATCATGAAACGGACAAGTGGAGAAATTCCATACTTCAAATATGCAAACAGAGGCGACTTGTGCAAAACATTAATATCATTTTGTGAACCGGAAGACCAAAAAAAAGCGTGCCATATCCAACAATCGGAAAAACGGCGACTTCAAGGATAAGCTATGGTTTGGATAATGACCTTTATATTGACCGGTTGATAATCAAGGCATCCATGCCATACCCAATGCATACAATCGAGAGTACCTAGCATTCCTGGGAATCCCCTTTCCTCATTCTCCCTTAATTGGGTCGACAGAGCGAAGCAAGAGAGGACCTGTATATAGCCACTTTTTTGTAAATAATAAGTGATCAATTGACACAAAAAGATTGAATTTGGTGTCCCAAATAGATTTCAATCAACAATGAAATGTCAAAAGAGGCCCTTCACGTTTCCATTTCTCACTAAATCTCTAGGGAATACAACACAAAATGAAGGGTAATCGTGTAAAATTAGTGGATATAAAAAAGGACACGGAGGTTGGAAATGTTTTAATTATTTAGGGGCATTTTAGTAAAACCGGGGTATAGGTTCGAGTCGAATCAAGCCCCCTCCGATTTTAGTTTTTCTTTTCTTTTTTCCTTCTACCATCTTCTTTGTTCAGGTCCGAGAGTGAATTGATGAAAACAAGAGATTTTGAGATCGATGGATGAGGAAAATTATTAAGTGATGAGTGATGGTAATGGTGTTAAAAGAGCAGGAAAGAATCGATGGAGGTGATTAGGGTTGATTAATTCGGGAAAACTAGGGTTTATAGAATCGATTGAGTGTTTATGTGATTTGGGGATGAATTAGTGATGGGTTTTTATGGTTAAGAGTAAAGGAGAAGGATTTAACGATTAAATCTTAGTTTGCAGTAAAGAATTGAAGATTAGAATATGAAATTAGGGTTTTTGAGTCGATTCGAGTTGTGAGAAATTGATCATGATTCGATCGGTTCAAGATGGAGTCCTGAGCAGAATAGGGAAGAAGAATTGGTGGTTGAATTGTAAACTTTAGAGAATATATAGTGTTGCAGGTGATCATTTCCACTAAGGAGAAAGATGCAATTATGTTTACTTATCCTGTCCCTGTAAGTTCTTTTTCTTCTAATTTGGCTTTGAGTTTCTTTAGATTTTTTGTGCGAATGATTGTGGTTGGAATTTTCAACATAATTACAATTGGAACTTTTTTTTAAGTAGAATCATTCAAGGGGATTTGAATCTCGAAAACGATATTGTTGCATACTTGGCATTTACTTAAGGAGGTGAAACAAAATTGTGAAATACATATAGAGTTGCACATGTTTTTACAGTAAAGTTAGTGATTGACGATGAGGGGGATCTGTTTCCATAGTCTTCATAATGAGCTCGGTAGGGAATTTAGTTTCCATAATCTCCATGATGATCTGAGAAAATATTGTGATTCTATGATGGTAGGCACTTGATGGTTACTACATGGTAGTGTTTGATGTTGGGTGTTTATCTCTTTATCTATCATTGTTATATTATTTAGTGTGTAGTTTTGGCATTATAGTAGAAAGTTTGACATTAGCTTGATCATAGTCACATTGACCTGAAATGCGTCATTTTCTCAAAGGTGCAGTGATCAAAGGACCTTTTCTTTTGTTGTTCATACATTTGTTGTTGTAATCACCCAAGTAAGACAAACTGTTGTTACAATCATTGATTAATTAGTCTTGAACAATACTTATGATACAGTATGTAGATAACATGGGATTATGTTCATAGTCACTAAGTCTCTTTACATTTTGGTCTAACCTGATGTTGTCCTTGTAATTATATTAAGCATAAATTTTCTTAATATACTTGGAGTTGGTAGTTTAATTACATGGAAATTTTAGTGGGTGATATTACGAGTATAATCTTCGCATATGCCAAACATTTCCCATATGCAAGGGAATTTCCATCAGAACTGAAGGAAGCTATTGCGAGTATAATCTTCTCTTCTCCTAGATGTTAGATTGCCAGGGATTATTACTTCAGTCTATTTCTTGCAAAATATGGAAAATAATTCATTTACTGCATTCGAGCTCAACCTCAAACACCTTTAATTGACCGTAAAGTAGATCCATTACATCTTGTTTTTGATTCAAACTACAACCTTGTTGTACAATCTTTTCATAACTTGGGTTTTAGTAATTTCCTGTTTCCTTTTGATTTATTTAAATATGTAGATAATTGAAAAGCTTTCTGTAAAAGCACCATATGTTGAAGTAAAACTCAGTCTTCTGATTGAAATTGCTCAAAAGTACAATTTAATATTGGTTTTTATTTTGTCTGAACTCTTGACAACACCAACAATTTCTTATAGATGTATTTTTAGGAATGATTGCAGGGAAATCGTGGAAGAGCTGGAGCAATGGAATTGAAGTGGCAAGCAGTGAAGATTTTCCAGTGTTGTTTGTCGTGTTGGCTTATTGTTGTCATCAGTTGGAGGAAGTGGTATTGGCAGAAGATGATGAAGTTGAGTTGAGAAGATAGATATGAAATGGTGAGTTGTAGGTGCAGTTTTGGTGGTGGGATGTTTGAACTGGAATGGCTTGAACTGTGTTGAAAAATGCAACTGTACAGTGAATGAAACTGAGATGCAGCTACGGATGATGCAAGACAATGAGTTGGTGCTGTTATTTTCAAGCTACAAATGAATTTGATATTGTAGCGCAATTGCTATGGATTTGGACTAAATTTTAGAAGATCAAGATCGGTGAATGCAATTCTACAGATAATGGTGGTATTGATCTGCAAATCGGAGTTCTGGCTGAGATGGAACTGAATAAATGGGTAGCTAGATACTAGATTGGAAAGATACGATCTGACTAGACCCTGACTCAAAGTGCTTGGCCAAGGTTGACTCAGCTGAATGGACGGATTGACTCGTTTGACACTCCAGGATGGACTTTGCCGGGTCCACCCGAGCTACTTTCCCGGCCAACTTCCTGCGATCAAACATCTCATTTACAATTTTTTTTTTCATTTACATATATGAATCCATGTAATCACGTAATGGTGTCGTTTGGCAAATTCTTCTACGGCCCCCACCGGCAAACGGTTGTACTAGTATTTGTCTAACATCTTCGCCTTGGTTTTCGTAAATATGTTGGACCAAAATGATTAATCATTACTTACGCTGAACAATGAAAGGTAAGTGTAAGTTGTTTTACCCATACGAAGGTACTCATCATTCGCATCCGTTGGAGTGCCATAACCTAGAATCCTTAAAGCCGAAGTAACTTTGTGTTCAGGACTATGACCTCTAATATTCGGTGCATCAAACTGATAATTGAATTGAGGTTTCACACGACAAATCTCTTCAATAATCTTTTTCACCCGTATGTACAAGCATCAAAATTTCAATTAGTTTATTATCCTCAGCTTCCTCTTCGTCAATTTGTTGCAGCCTCATACGATACCTTTCTTGCTGTAGCCTGAACCGATTCATAATAATATCACTTTCTTCATTGGATCTCGACATCGAGATGATTAATGAAACTTAAATTGAGAATATAGGTGAAATATCCTGGTAGAAAGCCGTGGAGTTATCTAGAGGGTAAAGGGCGTATATATAGGAACCATAGGGAAATAGCTGCTGCGGAATAACTCATCAAGGGCGATAACCATTGTATCGCCAGCATTATTATTTAACGCGAGAGATTTTAACAATATCGGTAGCGATAACGTCATTATCGCCAGCGATATTTTGAATATCGCTCGCTAGAAAGTCCGTCGCTTATTGGTTTTCCCATAGTGGAGCAAATGGTTTTCCATGCCACTTGGCATGCCAAACACCATTTTTTTGGCATGTGCATAGGAAGAGGCCTTAGATAGAAAAAGAGAGGAAGAATCAAGATATGACAATACCATTTCAAATGGAAAATCCCTGCTAAAGACTGTCGATTTCTACGAAAGAAACTATGAAGAAGGGAAACCCGCAGAGAAGTAGTGGGATTAGTTTTGATCAGAGGTTTTGTTCTTTGTACGGGATAAAAGTGGAAATTAGTTTCGTCTCTGCAAAGTAGGAAGTGGATCAAGTAAGTGGGGGTTAATTTTCTTTTTTCTCGAAAGCACTTGAAGCGGTATAACTTGAAAATATAACTGCTATTGGGCGTGAATAAATGAGAGAGCTCTATTTGCAAATATTCGCACCAGAATTATCCACAAGTATCCACATCAGCTTTTTTGTGGGGCCAGAATGAATAAGAATTCAGTATTGAGTTTCAATTATCATCTTGTTAGATAGATTACTTAGATAGTTGTCCTACAGATATTAGAGCTGTTAAATAGTAAAATATATCCACTGAATTTACCCGACTCCTACACTCAGCTTATGGCGTAGTCTACTGTTGTACTGTGCTTCTGATTGTGCACTCGCTAGATTTTATTGAAAAAGCGAAAGAAGGTCCTAGAAAGGAAGCGCCAAAGAGCAACAACGGAGGGCACAAGAGCTTAAAGCTACAACAAAGAAAAAAATTCTAAAGAATACAAGCCACAAACACGACCTTAAAGCATTTTCTTGGCAGGCGTACTTTTTCCAAGCCCGAACTTCTCATTACTAGGACCCAAATCCTTAACTGGAGTAGACTCATGATACATATATACAAGAGTAGATATCAGTAATGATTAAGAATCGGAAACCCAAATTTGTTATTTCTGTTGAGATGTAGAGATTACTTGAAACTGCCAACCATAAAGAGATATAATATACATGTACGAAGAAGGGATATTTTCTGATGTTTTCCTATGTTAAGGACGCGACTCTTATCGGTTATGAACATTGAGGAACCGAATTAACGGTTCCTGCTTCGGGTTAACAATTTGGGGATTATGTCTAAATGTATAACATTTGAAGGTTGGGTTTGTAAGATTATGTACATCCTGTTGAGGTTCTACGTACTACTGTGATGTTATTACTTTCTTGTTTGGAAGATTTTATACACCCTGTTTATAAGATTTTGAACAGCCTGTTCTCTTGTGGTTCTACTACTGTGGTGTTAGTACATTCTTGGGGATTGAAGTCTTTGTCTTAGTAACTTTTTTTTAAGACAAAATTAAATAGTTCAAGTGATTTTGGGCCGTTTCGAATCCTATGGATTTATTCCATAACTCCTAGACAAACCAAATCTGAAGAGGAAATGCTACATCATCCTAGTTGCAAGATTTAGAAGTGCGATCATTAAGCTCATGTCTCATATATGTCGCGTCCGGCTACTCCTTCAAATCTACAAAGAGTCACAAATATGCAGGTAGAGTTTTATACGCCGTTTATGAGCTTAAATGATTCGACGCCGGTAAATTTATTACAACATATAAAAAAAATCACATATAATACTAGGCGGAGATTGCCACCAAAGTTTGAAGTATCATATATATATATATATATATATATAAAGGCGTCAGCTTCCTGATTAGCTAGCTTATTCACACTTAAGATTTAGAGTTATGATCCCGGGCTTATTCAGACTGTGCACCAACTAATGAAAGACATGTTTAGCTAGTCCCGGAATATGAATGCTTACGAAGTAATCATCCCAATCTAAGGATTTGGGTCGAAATAGAATAGTTCGGCCTCCAAATCGTTTGCTATTATCGCCATCCGCAATCTCTTTGTGTTTAGATCATCAAACCCGTGAACAAGAGATCAAATCATCAAAATGTGTTGACTACACGAAAAAAAAGAAAAAAGAAAAAAAATCGAGAATTTTAGCGGGTGCATTAAAATTCAAGCCCACAAGGACCATGCAAGACCTACGCCTTAACTAGCTAAGGGTACTTACTTTCCTTTTAAAGAATATGTAAGGCTCATGGACTTCAACCAAATGCATTACTCGATTGATCTTTTGATTCATAACCTTGCAAGTGTTCTTAAAATACTGGCAAAGTGCTACATTCACCAACTCCAAAACCTAAGTTACCAAAAGAGATGTGAATATCAAAAATTAGATTGTGGGCAACTCATGTGGTTTCAGCGCCCAACAACTTTACCACTCTATGTATGCATAAATAATAAAAAAACAACGAATCTTCAAAGGTAACATGTACTTGAAAAAAAATATATCGTCAGAAACTGTCCATAGTAGGGAGACATTTAGGCATGACAACATTAATAGGATTTCCATCTTTACCAATCAATGGATTTTTGAGGAGATAGATCTCTCAGTTTAATGACACTCAATGGACTTGTTTGGAAGAACACACTTGGTATATAAATGGATCTGAAGATTGATGGTTTGCATTCACCACCATTGACACTATTACTGCATTCGCCACCATGTCTCCTGGTACCTGTACAATTATGTTTCTTCCGGCTATTATACAGTATTTTCAAAACCATATGGATACATATTTAGCAGAGTTAAAAAAGATATTGGAAATCTTTAATTAACACATCCAACATTGACTCTGCATTTCCAAGAAAACACGGTAACTTCCCTTTAGCACCAACAATTAGAAAGGTGTCAATTGTTCTGTAAATGTGACATATTACAAAAAGCTTCAGAGTAAAGTATAGAAAAACTTCGGTAGATAACCAACGATAAATTGATAAATTTACTACAATAAAATATTCTTACTGTTAACTAAATCAGTATATGGTCAATTGAATATTCTTGTTAAATTAAGAGCCCTTTTGATGAGATTGCAAAAAGAAAAATGTCATATATGAGATCTTAAGCATGTCGAGTTTGAGGACTATATATGAAAAGTTGCAGGGTTTAAGATTTGTACCTAGCGCTTTCAACCCACCCAGGGAAGGGCTCTTTGTAAGTACTTGTAATAATGGTAGGCCTTATGATAACAACCGGAACATTTCCTCCGTATTTACCAATTAACATCTCTCTCATTTCCTCCGTATTAGGCCATCCAAATGCCCTTGCTCTGTCACATCAGAAGTATACGTGCAAAAGAATCGAATTAAATACTTAGTTGGAAGTTGAGGCTTTCAGCTAGAAATAGTGACAGGTTGTTGAAAATATGCAAACCTTTCTAATCCAAAGTTTTCCATGGCTTCTGTCTCTTCAGACTTAGAGACTTGCAAAGACTTGAGTTCTTCTAAGCGGGTTCGCATGTGTTTCAGCTCTACATTGATGTCTAAAACTTCTGAGGCTTGGTTTAGCGTTTTTACAAAGATTGTCATGACATGTATATTCTGAATGTTAGGATTGTATTCAACGTGTAGAAAAGAGTTACAATACATCTGTTCTTATATACAACAAACAGAGATAAACAAGGAAACAAGATATACATGGTAGGAAAGAAATAAACAAAAATATACATGCCATGTAGAAAAAGATATACATCCCAAGAGATCAGGATAATATATTTTAGCACCCCCCCTCAAACTCAAGATGGGGCAGAACACATGTTGAGTTTGGAAGCCAAAAACTCTAGGCGCACCGAAGGCAGTGTTTTGGTGAAAAGATCGCTGTTGCGATTACGAAGGAACAAAAGGTAAGTCGATAGTATGTTTCTTGAAATGATGACGTATAAAGTGACAGTAAATCTCAATGTGCTTTGTACGTTCATGGAAAACATCATTATGAGTAATGTTAATAACACCCTTGTTGTCACAATACAGTGACGTTGGTTTTGATGGGTGAACTCCCATATCTTCAAGAATCCATCTCATCCAAACAATCTCAGAGGTTGAGTGTGCAAGAGCTTGATACCCAGCTTCATCACTAGAACGAGAAACTACAGTTTGTTTCTTTCTATGCCAGGAGATCAAAGAGTTACCTAGAAATAAGCAATATCCTGTAGTTGATCGTTTATCTATGATGTCACCGGCCCAATCTGAATCCGAATATGCACGAAGACAAAGATCACAGGTGGATAAAAATTTAATACGTTGATACAAAGTTCCTTTGATATAACGTAAGATCCGGATTACTGCTGCATAATGGGTGGATCTTGGAGCTGACATAAATTGACTAACTATATGAACTGCATGGCTGATGTGTGGTCGTGTGATAGTCAAGTAATTAAGATTACCCACAATATGTCGATACAATGTAGGATTGGACATGATTTTTCTATCTAAAGGATTGAGCTTTCTATTTAGTTCAAGAGGTGTTGCTGCAATTTTGTTATCTGTTAATCTAGCACGTTGTAAAATATCAAAGTCATACTTTACTTGTGAAATAAAACAACCATCATATGAATTATCAACTTCTATACCAAAAAAGTATCGTAAAGGACCCAGATCTTTCATTTGAAGCATGAACTCGAGATAGGATTTAAGAGCAAAGTAAAGCCTTATATCATCACCCGTGATAACCATATAATCTCGTATAAGAGTAGAATAACCATACCCTTCTTAGTTGATCGAGTAAACATAGCTGAATCATACGCACTTTGAGTGAATCCATACTGTAGGATGACATTGGAAAACTTCTCAAACCAAGCACGAGGTGCTTGTTTAAGTCCATACAAAGGTTTATGAAGCTTGCACACTTTATTTGGAGAGTGATACATTCCAGGTGGAGGTCTCATATATACTTCTTCTTGAAGATCTCCATGAAGAAAGGCATTCTTGACATCCATTTGATGTAGATCCCAGTTACGAGCAGCAGAAACGACAAGGAGATTACGAACTGTAGTCATACGAGTAACATGAGAAAATGTTTCTTCATAATCTACACCATATTCTTGAGTGTACCCTTGAGCAACCAAGCATGATTTGTATCGAACTATCTTTCCTTCTGAATTAGTTTTGATTTTGTATACCCATTTACTTCCAATAACAGACTTTTCTGGTGGTAAATTAACCATATCCCAAGTATTAGCTTCCTTGTGTGCAATCGGTTCTTCTCCCATAGAAGTTTGCCATCTGGAACTATAGATGCCTCCACGTAAGACTTTGGTTCATGTAAAGATAGAATGGATGATAAAGAGCAAGTGATAATCGCAAACCCGGTCTGTTGTCGCGATTGCGTGGAGGTAAAGCATCACTTTCAGTCACAAGATCCCCTTCTTGAGAAGCACTGTCAGGATTGTCCATAGAGTGGTCATGTGTAGTTTCGAGACTTTCAGAAGGAGTGATTTCCGTGGTGATGGAAGGAATAGGTGTTGGTTGAGAACTAGGTTACTACTGGGGAGAGACCAAAAAGGTATATTTCCCCAAAATATAACATATCGAGAAATACGTAATCGTCGACTCTTTAGATCATAACATCGATAACGTTTTTGTTCAATACCATAACCTAGAAACACACAGATAGCATTATTTTTGCTAAGTTTGTTTCGTTCTCGTTCTGTGAGAAGAACAAAACATGTTGAACCAAAAACACGAAGCTCAGAGTAATTAGGTTTCTTGTTATAGAGACGGTCTTATGGAGATATTCCGTATGTGACTATAGATGGAATACAGTTTATTGTATAAACTGCAGTTAGAACTGACTCACCCCCAAAATTGGAAGGATCGGATCTTTGAGAGGAGTTGTGTTCTAGCTGTCTCTATGATGTGACGATATTTTCTTTCTGCTATACCGTTTTGTTATGAAGTTTCGGTACAAGATAACTGAAGAAGAGTACCTTCTGTTTTAAGAAAATCTTTGAAAGGAGTTGATATGTATTCTCCTCCTTGATCAGCACGAAAGGTTTTGATGGATTTTCCAAATTGAGTTTTGACCACTCTAGAGAAATCTGTGTATATTTTCAAAAATTATGACCTAGAACTGAAAAGATATATCCATGTGAAACGAGAGAAATCATCAATGAAGATAACATACTATAAAGATCCTCCCTTAAAGGAATGGGAGACTTTCCCCACACATATGAAGGAACATGATCAATGGGTTCGACAGAATGAGTACGTAATACTGTTATTGAAAGAAAGAGCAGTTTTTTTTCCCAACTTACAAGAAATGCAATGAGGTTCTTTATCAACCTGAGTTGTTCCTAATAGTCCTTTATTGATCATATAAGTAAGACGAGAGAAAGAGACATGGCTTAACTTAGAGTGCCAAGATATAAAAGGAGACACAGTTGAAGGTAGGGAGTTTGCAGTTGCGGTTTCAGCAAGTTCATTCTTTGACTGTTTAGGAACAATGAGTGTTTCGAGAAGATATAGTGTCCCAACTCTACGGCCTATCCCAACAAGCTTCTCTGTCTTGGGATCCTGTATCACACAACCAAATGAGAAGAAGTAAATGTTAAACCCCTGATTACATAGTTGTCCAATTGATATAAGATTCATTTTGATCTTTGGAACAAGTAATACATCAGATATATGTATCTTGTCTGAGACTTCAAGCTGACCAATATGACTAGCAGCTATTTCAGATCCATTTGCAGTTTGTATTTTAGGTGTAACAATATGATGCTTGTTTTCAAATATGCTAGAATTGAATGTCATATTATTAGAGGCACCTGAGTCAAGAAACCAACTATTTGAAAAGCTACTTGTGGGAATTGAGAATGCAGAGGCTGCTGTAGAGTTATTGTTACCAATTGAAAGTGCTTTCTTGATCATTTCTTGAATATCAGCAATATTGTTTGGTATGGGTGCTGGTGAGTCATGGTTCCTTTTTAATGCTGGTGCTGCAAGAATGGATGGTGAATGTGTGTATCCAGTTCCATTTAGCCTTCTTCTTTCTCTCATGTTTCTGGAGGATGGGACGTACAGTTTCCTACGGTATGACTAGGCTCTTTGCAGTAGTTGCACTGGATTTGAAAATTTGATCCTTGGTGGGTTGAAGCTTGAGAAGTTGATATTTGTGACACACTCTGTTGGTGCCAAGGTGCAGTTCTTGGCCAAATGACCAAGTTTCTTGCAGTTGTAGCACTGAGTTTGTGACATATCACGATGATTTTTCTATGGGTTGAAGTGATTATTAAAACTTGCACGTGAATGGACTGCAAACACAATGGGTATTTCAAGCTTGATTCTTTTTCGAGTTTCTTCAATATTTTCGAGTTTCTTCAATAATAAGTTCAGATAATGCGGCTTCAACAGTTCGAAGAGGTGATCAATGAAGGATTGAATCTCTTACAGTCTCAAAATTATCTTTTAATGCCATTAGGAGTTGAACCAAACCTGACTCTTCTATGTACTTCTATCATAGCTCAATATCGACAGTCCAATTGGGTTCCATTAGTGCTAGCTGATTCCATATAATTGACATCTCAGAATGGAAGTCTGAGATTGACTGATCCATTTGATGTTTCATAGATCGGATATCTTGTTCTAGTTTGTAACGTTGAGCAAAGTTTATTTGGTTATACCTTTTTGAGAGAAAATCCCATGCATCTTTGGCAGTTTCAAAACCTATGAGTTGCATGCTTATGGATGTTATTACTGTGTTGCTTATCCAAGTTAATATCTTGTGATTGTTGACCTCCCAGCTTTCAGCAGTTTCTCCCTCAACTTCTTTGCCTTTCTCGGAAATAACAACACCACTTGCAGGCTTCTTGGCTTTACCATCAATGTATTTCCACATAGCTTTTCCTTTGAGATTTTCATGAGGAAGGACCAATGATGATAGTTTGTTCCATCAAACTTTACGGTGATTTTCACGCGACATATTGAACGATATCAGAAGAGATATAAAGTACTAGGGTTTGAGTTTTACGATCTAACACAGATGAGGCTAAACTAAGATACGAAAAGGATAATGGATTGATAGGGATTGGGATTGATCTTGTTATTGCAGCGAAAGATGAATTTTTAGATCTTGCCAGGCTCTGATGCCATGACAAAGATTGTCATGACATGTATATTCTGAATGCTAGGATTGTATTCAACGTGAAGAAAAGAGTTACAATACATCTGTTCTTATATACAAGAAACAGATATAAACAAGGAAACAAAATACACATGATAGGGAAAGAAATAAACAAAGATACACAAAGATATAGAAAAAGATATACATCCAAAGAGATCAGGATAATATCTTTTAACACGTTTCACCCATCATTAGAGGTTTCTCAGATATCACACCTGATTTCTCCCCACACACATAAGCTAAAAATCGAAATGAACATGAAAAATATGTCAGTGTACTCTAGGCTAGTGAATGATCACAATGAATGAATCTAGGATAGAATTCATTGAAATATTATTTCCATCGACAAATCTTGTCAGCCAAAAGTCATCGTCGTTATACCGTTTGGCCCACGCTATTGAGTGTGCTAACTCTCAATTATGATATCCAGTACGAACTACAAGTACTCAGGGCCGTCTCTAAAGTTTCGATGACCTTGTGCGAAAGAGATCGGAACTCCTTTTTATCCATTTTTGTTTCACACATAAATAAAATCTACTTAATAGCATCAAAGAGAAATAATTTGTGTCGCACAATTTAAGAAGAAAATATGGTAAAAAGTATTAGGAAGTTGGGAACTTTCCATCAGAAATGAAAACAAAAACATAATTACTTGAGGACTAAACTACGTTGATTAACAGATCCAAATAAAAATAAAATTTGAGAACTAAACTACATCCAAAAACAGACCGAGGCAAATAGCCATCTACCAAACACTCTTTCACTTTAGAACTTCTCAACTTCCGATGTTGTTTCCCCCCACTAGGTACATAGTTCTCGACATACATGGATTAAAAGAACAAAAAAGCTCAAACAAGGAAACTCAAACGAAAAGTGCCCAGTCGACTAACCTGTTGGACTGAATTTTCTCTCGTCTCTCCGGTTTCAATTTTATTCTAGGGTTTTCGTTAGATTTAAGAGAATCCAAAATGGGCTATTTTTAGTTCGATTCCTACCAAAAAAGATAGTGAATCAGTTGGGACCATACTGAACACTGCATAAAAATACGCCTTCACAAATGATACGCCTTGTGCGGGAGCACACCTTGCTCCCCTTCACAACCGACCCTGCAAGTACTCTAAAATGACTATGCATCAAAGTAAAGCTGTATAAACCAGCTGCAGATGAAGTCATTTCCAAATTCAGAAATTCACCTGTTGAGACGTGAGCTAGAATCTCTAGTTTTGCACACTTTTTTGCAAAATCCAAAACATTCTTAGCTCCTAGAGTATTTACTCCCAAAGCCACATCATATCTGCAACAGAAAAATATGGAAGCGAAAAAATGAAAGAAGACAGAAAGCGAACATGTATATTTATTTTACTAAACTTGAATATATCACGTCTCTACATGATAAATACGATGTGTCTCCTTAACAAGCATATAGTGCTTAGCGCTAAGGAAAATATTTTCTATTATAGATTACCTCTCAATGAATTTGGTAGTTGCAGCAAAACTGGCCATAACGTCCACATCTTTGAACAACTTGTTTAACAAATCAGAGTCTTCTCCTAATCCAGAGTTTTTCAATGCAATGTCTCTAAAATAGTTGTTACCTTTTCAGAGATAAAGGTGTTGAATTTGGCACCATATGTAGTCCTCGGAACTCTAAATAGCTCCTTTGACGTAATCTAGATAAAACACATACACAATAAATTTTCAAATTTCTGAAAAAAGAAAAAAGGAACATAAAACCAAAACCTCAACCTTAAGAAGAAAGAACTATATAACTAACTTGACCGTTTAGTTGGTAGAAAGAACTTAGAACTTTACTCCCGACTAAAAAGCCAGTCGGTATGAAACGTTCCTTAGCTGATTTCGGACCGGAGTTCTTAAAAGAATGAAGAGATGCCTTATGTTAGGTTGCACTCTAAGCAACTTGTCCACAAAAATTGCTCGAAAATCATCAACATAATATTGTTATTGTTAGTTATTGAAGACTAATTAATTATTTCCTAAGTTAGCCATGATTATTTTAGGAAGGGGTTTCCTAAACCGGCTAGAATTCATGGTGGCCAAGTTTGTAACCTATATAAGCCTTGTAGAATTGTGTGTGAAGAAAATTTTTTAGAGAGAAAAGAGAGTTCTTTCTTGTATAGCTTTTAGGGTAAAAAGCTTGGGTTTCGTTATGAAAGCATATTCGTGAGGAACAAGAGACAAGGTTATCGTCTCGGGTAATTGTTGCGGTGTAACCAAGGGTTTGCTGGGATTCACACGACGTTGTAATCGTTTTTCTTCATAGTGGATTGAGTTGGTGCGGCTCAAAGTGGACGTAGATAATATATACACGTTGTATGTATTGATCCAACCACTATAAATCTTGTGTCTTGTGAGTTGATTTATCTTTCTCTTATTATTATTGTTGCTTGTGATTGGTTTACTTATTATTCACCATAATATCTTAAGATCCTCAATATTTTATGGTTGTCAGTGATTCGATAAAAATCCGACAACTGTATCACAACTCTGGTTAGATCTTTAGGGTTTATCGTGAGTACGATTGGAGTGGGAGTTATGGGTGATAATAACGAAAGTACGGTAGATAGAGTTAAAGTTTTCAATTGGAAGAACTTTGCATTTTGGAAGTCTCAGATGGAAGACTACCTATACGAGAAAGACCTTGTTGTTCCATTGGGAGGACTTGCGAAAAAAGGGAGCACTCAAAGACGATGAATGGACAACTCTTGATCGCAAGTGTGTAGCCGTGATCCGTAAATGTCTAACAAAGGAAGTCTACAATAACGTACAAGAGGTTACTAGTACGAAGGATGTTAGAGAATAGCTCGGTTGAACCCACCAAGCATTGGTATGTCAAGTTTGGTTGTCATATTTTAGTGAATCAAACACTACACCAATTTTAGGAATTCGCAACGGCGCCTGGCCGTTGATGACCGGGCTCGCAACGGCAAACTGAGCTTTCAAAACACGGTGTTGCATTTTTTCGCAACGGCATAAGCTCCGTTGCGACTCTTGGTCAGCAACGGGGATTCGCAACCTACTTTGCCGTTGCGACCCTTTTTATTCGCAACCAAGGCATGCCGTTGCTAACCTGTTTCTAATTACAGGAATACCCTTACCCAGAACTAAAATATTATTGGTTCTTGTTCTAATTTACTGGTTCTGGTTCTAACTTAGCAAAATATTATAGACGTTGCTAATATTTTTCAACATAAAAAAAAGGTCAAGTCTTCATTGGCCTGGTCAAAATCCATTTCCCCCCTGCAGTTACCCAGTTCCCACATTCATCATTTCCACAGATATACATACATTCATTCATTCAGTCCATAAATATCAAATTATGAAAAATGGATTCTTCAATTGATGTTAACAAAAAATATGAATATTTGATACAAATGTATTCTAAGTATCACAACAAACTAGTGTACCCATTAGAAACATACTTGGTTCCTAAGTTCAGTTCATGGAAAATTACGAAATTCCTAAGTTCTTCTAACTTAAATCACTATAAGGAGATACTACATAAAATTACAAATCTTGCAGTTGCTCCTACATAAACTTACAAATATAGTATGCTTCAACTGTATTGTTATTTCATCTTCAAACTTTGAACTGCATAAAGTTATAAAGATTGAGTCAAAGACTAATAATGAAATAATAGGCTATATAAGCAAATCAAAAGAACCCAAATACTTCTCACTAACACGTAGCTCATGCAAGAGATTGATAGTATCAAACTACACTCAAATTTACATCTGCACTCATCGTGGAAACGGCTACTAGTTTACGTCAAAAAAAACCACCTCCTTGGTTTCTCTTCATTACATGGCAAAACTACAATGCTACAAAAAGAACCCTAATACATCTTACGAGAAAATTAGCGGGTATACATTTTGAGGAGAAACTAAAACTCGGGGTGTATATAAGGAAAAAAAGGTAGGCAAGAAAGGAAAGCATATAGTACTTTCCCAGGGATACTGAGATTACAATTTTCATCAAACTAAACTGGTTTTTCCTAAACCATGATCTTACAAATAAAGGGAGTTCGCAAACATAATACCTCGGCGTAGGCTCTCACTGCTAGCACCGAACTTTGCCTCCAGAGATCCACCTCTCTCACAGCTTTAGCAAGTGACTTTCAAGCGATGCACAAAATTTGATGAATCCACCAAAGTAATGTTATAAAGGAAATATATTGATAGGTGAGATGATAAAAATAGGGATTCATTTCTAAAATTGTTTGGTGTAGTAGGTTTTAGTAATTACCTGATTCAAAAACTCGTCAAGTCTTCTTGCAAGCCGAATGATACTTCCCTCAAAGATATCGGTCATTTCTATAACCTCAAGCAAAGTTGCACCACAAGCTTGACATCAAGGTGAATCAAAAGTTGCAAGCCGAGAAAATTAAGAGAGTTGCATAAACTATTAACTAAAATCTGAATTTTGTATCTGAAAGATATCAAAGTGTTTTAAGCCTCATTCACTTACTTAAACAGATAATCAACAAACAGTTATACCAAAACTTAACAGACCTCTGCGATTCTTCGCGCACTGTCTTGGAGTTGTTGTAATGGCTTCCCAAGTTCGGTTCTTAAATGTATTTGTTCATTTGAACGATCTCCGGGAACAAAACAGCTCGCAAAAGCTGCAACTTGATGGTGATCAAGATCATTAAACATACCTAATCATGTTTTTTTAGTAAGGATTAGTATACATATGTGAAGTAATCCTTATGCAAGTTGATCCAGTGACTATTACAAAAGTGAGAAGACTGAATAATGAATTCACCATTGAACATCAATTCAGTAATAATAAGTTCATATCATGTGTCTATCAGACAAGCAGCCCGTCCCTTCAACTTCACAACACCATCGACATCAATATGGCCAAGATTTTTAAGACCCGAGATCGGTTTTTCAGCTCGTCGCGGAATTGCAGGAAAAAAGGAAACAAAGTTAAATTAAAACTACAAAATTAGCATTACTGAGACCTTATGTACTGGATGATCAATTAACTTCTTCTCAAGTTCCTCAATTTGACTCATCACATCAACAAATTCTTGGTCCTCAATGGCCATATCCTACAAGAAGGTGAAAAAAAAAGTTAAAAGTACAGAAGAAACATAAAGCCTGTTTGATTTGAGTGCTAGACACTGAAGGAACGGACCAGATAAACAAAAATAATAAATCCCAGTGTAGCAAGTCCAAATTTGACCACCATTTAGACTCCAAAAGAAAAGAAAAAAAAAACTAGGAGATAGACTTTTATATTTTCTTAAAACAGTAAAGAGTGATGATATAGATACTTGAGTACATGATAGATAGAGGAAAAGAGTTAATCTAGGCTAACAATAAAGTGTTATCACCGGATTATGTGCATTTCAAGGATAACCATGTTGCGAGATGATAAAATATAAAATATGTAACTTAAGAAAATAAAGATAACTTCACAGGGTTGAGCTTTGGAAGACCTTGAGCAATATACTTTGCCTAACTTCCAATGGTTGGAGGTCAGAAGGAACAAATATTCTGATTTTTCTAAGAACAGAAATGAGTGGCATCTGAACAGGAACCTGCAATTGATGAAATTGACATATATGATATTTGCCCATTCATGTAATGATAACTATTATGTTATTCAGGTTTGCCCAGCTGACAAGATCAGTGAACTGACCCTTAGTAAAATTATTGCTTCACATGATCTTCAACTCACCACGTGCATTTCACCTTTCTCCCCAGGACGAGGTGGGGATGGCTTGGAGGGAGTCCCATTTTCACTTGATCCAGGAGAACAATGGAGCAACGTATCCACTATGTAATCACTACCTCGTGAAGAAGATGCTGGCAAAGTGCTCGAGGCTGATGAAGGCTTTCTCACCACAATAACCACCACTCCGCAACCCCAATCAGTTGCACCATCTTGTACTTTAACATGTATCAATGATCATCTTGCATTAAGTAATTAAGCTCCCAATATAATATTCTAGAACGTAAGCCTTATTTCCTACTGGTACATCTATTTTATCACAATGTGCAGATGGAGAAAGATCACTAATCATAAGTCATGACTTGTAATATAAGTAATATAACCAACAATCTGATAAGTAGAACAGAAAGGAAGAGCGAAAATAAGTTCAAATATATAAGAAATTAAAAAAATAATGATTAAGAATACAATAAAAATTTCCATTAATGATAGTTAAAAGTATATAGGTAGAGTCATGAAAGATACTAAATGAAGAGAACTAGTTATTTATTAGTTCCACTAACAAATATCAGCAGTTTTTTTAATGGTTATTATTAAACAGTCAGAAATGCTTAGGCTTGTACATACCAGCCTACCAGGAAGAAGAAAAAAGAGAACTCTTTCGGTCGGGTTATTTATGACATCATCTTCCACTCAAGCAGAGCAATATCAAGTCTTAGCTTATGATATTCAAAGAACTTCCTCACAGAAAACAATAAGTTGAAGCTTAAGATGCAAGTCAAAGTGGTTAAGAGTGGAGAAATTCAACTTTCTCGAAAAGAAAAGTACCTCCCGGAAGCATCAAGCATCTCAGACTTCTTTTTCCGGTTTTGAAACCTTATCCCCAATATCGCAGTAGCCTGAACAACCAAAGATGGTTAGTATCACCACACAATTTGAACTTAGTGAAGTAACAGATGATAATAGTGAGGAAGGGATAAAATATAAACCTTGTCATACTGAAACTGATGAAACGAGTTCTTGATAACATGCTCAGCCGCAGAATGCAATATGCAGTAAGAAAATTAAAACCAAAATAAATGCAAATATGTACTGAAAGTGGATGACTGAGATTAAGAGTTACATCTATCACTAAGATGCAGGCTATAATTACAGACAAGATATGTGAAAAACAACTACAGACTCTCTAACCTAAATCAAGATTATGCTGACACAATAAAAAGAACAACAATTATGCAACACCTAATAGTACCCAGAAATTAAGATGATATGAAAAATTATAGGGTTACAGAAAGAACTAAAATCTACAAGAAGAATGACAGGACATCTTTTAACAAGGATGCGGGGCATGTAAAAAGAAAAATGACCAACTAAGTTATACTACAACAGCAAAGTTACAGATGAACCACAAACTGGAAACAAAAACTATAACTAATATTAACATTTACAACAGGAACATGATGCAGATTATATAATAGATGGGTTACTGAGTTACACTACAATTATTGAAGACAATAATCATTAGGGGTTAAACAATATAACAAGGTCGGCCCCCATTCATATTTTCGCAATAAGACCAAATCAATTCATAGTTTTACAAGAATAAAACCAAATCTAAACCAATTCATCATATTTTACCTGCAATAAGACCAAATATGAACCAATTTATACAACTCCCACATTCCAATGAAACCCTAGGATTCGATAAAACATAAACTTAAATCAATAAAATCGAAAAATAGAATCATCTCGAAACCCTAAAAATAGAGTTGAAACCCTAGAATCGATTAGATTAACATATGAAACTCTAAAACCGAAAGAAAAAGAAAAATTAAAAAGTGAAATCGAGAAAAACATTCACAAATGAAATCCAAAACCGAAATCACAACTAAAACCCTAGATATCAAAATCAGAAACCCTAAAAAAATTAAGTGAAAGATTATACCGATGAGAGAGTTCTATACGACGATAAATTTCAGAGATTGAGAAGAGAATAATGAGCTCAAATTGAGCGGAGATCGAGATGTAGATAGAGATGGAGAGGAGAGGGAGAGGTGAGGAGAGGAGAGACCGAGTCCTGGTTTGTGGCGGAGAGAAAATGAAGATGAAATCGACTAAGGGGAAGGATATAGGCTAGATTGAGATTAAGGGTGGAAAAAAAAGAAGAACTCTTGACCAAAGTTTGATGGGGCGTGTTTATCGGCTCTAGTGTTCCGACCAAGCAAGTGGTTCGCACACGCTTGAATCGAAGGCGCGGTTGCAATTAGCAACCTTGCACTCGTGAGGTTGCAAATTCGAAATGGCACCCACATTGCGAAAAATTAACAACTAAGATTCGCAACTGAAATTTCGCAACCGACCTAATGCTGTTGCGAATTTTTATTTTGAATTCCTAAAAATGGTGTAGTGAAAACTCATTTTAAGAGTCGCTTGATTATGTACTAGAGTCATCTTCGTATAGGTTAGCTTGAAAGTATTAGGATATGAGACATTACAAGTATTGCGAAGACTTGAAGAAGTGAAGAAGTAAGAAGCTACAACGGCAACATCATCCTTCCACTTGAGGTTAGTAATATTTGACTTGAACTGTTTCATTCCCTAACGTATCTTTCAAGTCATGCATATTGAAAACGAAACTGCGAAGCATGAACACTCTAGATAGACATAGTATTGAGGAAGACAATATGATTGCTTAACCATTCAACTTTGTAGATAAGGCATCGACATAATCGTTTGAATGCTATTGTGATTATGTACGGGTATGAGGTGAGGATTTCATCCTAGGAAACAATGTTTTACATGTGTTTTTAAGGAAGTATGTTTATAAACTTGTTTATGAATCGAAAAGGAAATCGCCTGGCGTTATTGGGATTGTTATTCATTGCATATCTTGTGAACATCCAATATGTGTGATTTAGTATAACCAGCTCCACGACTTGTTTGTGTTCTTGGTAAAACTATTCACAAAGGCCTGACTTATGTATTGGTATGACTTTTATTAGTGAAATCGATCTTAAGTATTCACTTTGAGATGGTATGATCGAGTTTGTGTTTTGTTGAACCGAATGGAGGTAAAGGGGAACCGATCCTATGAAGAGGTGAAACACATCACAAAGGGTAATCGATCCTTGAATGAGGTGCAGTGGTTTATAGCGAGAAAGGGGAATCGATCCTATGAACATGTGCAACACGTTTTTAGGCAAAGGAGAACCGATCCTATGGACATGCGCAACACATATAAGTTAGATACCATATATATGTGGGGAACCGATCCTAGTACCTAGTCAACCGAATTTTGGAAAGCTAGTGTGACTATGCATAATACTCACATGGAGGTAGAACAAACTTGTTTTGGTAGAACCATTAAACCCATGATTTGTGATTGAGTTTTTCTTAATCAATCGCATAGTTCTTGAAAAAGTCGAGATGAACCAATTCTAAACTTGTTTGGAAGTGTGGCAAATCGGTTTCAAGGTTGTAAGTATGAAAGAGGACTTACAAAGTAAGGATGTCGACATACTTTGAACACGTGCAATAATGTTTATATTTTATTGTTCAAAGTTATTCCTTAATAGCTACAGGAAGAAAATCCCAGGATCGAAATAAATAAGTTAAGAATCTTTTATTTAAGGTTGTTAATTTTATTTTAGGAAAATGAGAATTAGTAATGTGCATTTACTAGTTGATATTTTCCAAAGAGATTTTCGATCATTATTTAGGACAGAGCATTTCCAGGAATTATGAAAACCGAATTTGGAATATATTGAATATATTTGAAAATTCCTTGGTGTCCAAACTTCCTTGTCTATAAATACTTGAAGTTTTCATTTCTAGCAAACTAATCCTTCGTGACAAAAACTTCCTCGGTTGTGTTGTTCTTGGTGTGCAACTTATTCGGAGAGGACAGTAACCTAATTAGGCGAAATCTCTTACGGTCACTCTAGTTTAAAGTGTTCTTTGGGATTGAGAAGCTCTACGAGTACCGTTGGTGGGAAACTAGATAATTGCGGTTTTTCTTTTGTTCTCGATTGATTTGATTGACTAACGGTGGTTGAACTTTGATTGCACCTAGTTTGTTTATGCTTGAGAATTTTCTCTTCTGATATAAGATTCACTCAAACTAGATCGAAGTTTCGGCCAGGATCTTTAGACCGTTGTTAGTGCTAAAGACGATCTTGTGATAATCCATTGTTAATGTGACTCCAGTTACGTGCGTGATTGATCACAAGAGATTCAAGTTATTGTGTGCAGGTGTTTATTGAAGATCTAAGAAGATTAGAAGACAAAGAAGATATTGAAGATTTCGATTTGGGGTTCATAATCTTTGGTGTGCACAATACTTGTTTTTGGTATAAGAGGATCCAACTATAATCAGTTTATCCTTGTGGAAGATTGGATTGGTTAGTTGTGTAGATCGGCATCAATACAATTCTTTGTGATTAAAAGTATTGATTGTAAAATCTTAACAATTACTTTGGTAATTGAGAATAAGATAGATCTAAGAACCGGACGAAGGAGTTTATGTTAAGATAAACAGAAGAGCATTTGTGTAACTCACATCACGTGGTTGAAGAGAGTTGATACCAAACATATTTGTTGTTCCTTTACTGTTTGGAATACGAACCAAAGGAATTGTTCCAAGTACGTGACTTATTCATAAGGTGGAGGCGTGTGAATACATACAGAACTAGGTGAACTATAGGTTTAATTTCTTGGTCTCAACTATACGAAGTTAGGTTTAATTTTGTGTAACAGCTTACTCCTGTGAGTATTCATTTCTGGACAAGGTCCCAGGGTTTTTCTGCATTTGCGGTTTCCTCGTTAACAAAATCTTGTTGTGTCATTTACTTTATATTTCTGCATTATAATTGTTTTATTTTAATTAAAGTAAATTACACAAACGTATTGTGTTTGGTAAGTCTGAACCTTTGTATCAAGTAAACATACTTTGTTGTTGTATTGTCTCGATCTCGTATCCATAGACGATCACACGAAGTGTGAACCGATTAGTTGTATTTTCTCGACTCACCCATAGACAATCACTTTCGGAGAAAAGACTTATAGGTACGAAAAGTTTTAGCTTGAGGTATATTTGGGTACCCTCGCATTTTCAATTGGTATCAGAGCAAGCAAACACGAAAAGATCTAACAATCTGTATTTGGTGCGATCCAACCTATATGAATGAACTCAAGTTCTCATGAATCGACTTCAATTAACGTACCTCCAAGATTTTACGGAACAAACTATTTATGGTGGAAATCTGCTATGAGATATTTTCTTTAATCACGAGACTTTTATACTTGACTATTAGTCGTCGATGGTTATATACGTCCAAAGATAGAAAATTCAGAAACTGAGTTTAAGCGCTTAGTAGATTTTTCAAATGAACAAAAGGTGCTTGCAAAGCAGAATTCAGATGGTTTGAATGCTATAATACATGTTGTAAGTCGTGATCTACAACATCATGTATCAACATGTCAAACTTCGAAAGAAGTTGGGATAACCTTCAGATCGCATTCTAAGGAAACACTTCAGAGAAAGAAGATAGACTTCAAAATCTTACATCCGATTGGGAAAACATTCGAATGGATGACAACGACACTTTTGAAGAGTTTCATCTTAAACTCTCTAAGATAATTAATGCCTCTTTCTCTCTTGGGAAGACTATCTCTGAAAAAGATATAGTGTGCAAAATTCTCAGATCGTTGCCACCAAGATACGATTCTAAGAAGCATGCAATCATAGAAGCAAATGATCTCTCAACTCTCTCACGAAGAACACTCGTTGGAAAGTTAAAGATCTTTGATCATGAATCACAGTCTATTCAAAATAAAGGAATTGTTTTTAAAGCTGCAAAAAAATCGAAAGCTCCAATGGAGAGGAATAGACAGATGGATGATTCAGATGAACAGATAGCAGAAAATTCTGATGATGAAATTGAACAATCATTATCATTGATTACTAGACAGTTCCGAGATCTCTTAAAAGGGCGTAATAAGAGATTCATTAAAGATACTCATCGATCTTCTCGTCCATATGATCGAGTTCCTGTCAAAAAGGATCATGAATAAGATGATGAATATCAGCCGCAATGCTTTAAGTGTAAAGGGTTTGGTCATATTTCTAAAGACTGTCCCAATCTTAAGAAATGCACTGGAAGCAAGGTGTTGGTCAGAATTCTAGATGAGACCTCTGATTCATACGATTCTGAAGAAGAGGAAACAACTAATATTGCATTAGTTATCAATCTTATTTCTTCCTCCTCCATTAGTAATTTACCCATTTTAAAAATGGACATGTCTTCCGATGTTATTAAATCATCTAATGGTAAAGGCAAAAATAAGACAAGATGCAGAAATTGTCTGAAAAACAGAATTGCTAAAAGTTGCATAGGCAACTCAAGTCAATCTCAAGATACTCTGTTAGTTCGAGCTAACAAGAAGAGAATTTCTCATACGATACTAGATCAAGGAAAATCTTTTTGTTCTAATTTCCATAATGAGAGAAAATCTCATACTAATACCACTTGATCGGTATTAGAATTCTTTCCTCACCATGTGTGCCGAACTTTGAGTGAGTGACGAGGTGTCAACTCGCAAATAATATTTGTCTACTTCTCTTTACATTAGCAAGTAATATATTAAAGCAGATTCGTCCCAAGGGAGGTGTGTTAAGCAAAAGTTGTTATGCAAATACTCTTAGCAAGATTGTTTTGTTATAGAAATTCTGAAAATTGTAAAGTTGTATTCAAATATGAGATGGAATTGATTAAGGAATCATTCTCGACCACGAAACATAAACCAAATCAATATATATCACGTTCTTCGCATTATCTTGTTACTAACAACCCTAGGATAATTAGTATGCTCAACTATCCCGTTATTATCTCCCTAAGCTCACCGGATACTTGAAGCGCTCGACTACCTGGATTCTACTTGCTAAGTTTCCTAGAAGTATGCTATCTAAGTGTGACTTAAACAAATGCTCTAAGTTTTGTGAGATAAGGTTACTCCTAGTGATGAACTCAAAAGCATGAATCACCTACTAGTGTCAATTTCTACATATGGGTACTTAACAGAGTCCCATTATCAATACCCACATATTCTTTACTTGTGTTTAATTCTCTAGATAATTACGGGTCGAAGAAAATCTAAACTAGCAATAAGATTGTGACTAGGGCTGCCAACGGGTCCAAACGGTTCCGGGTAGCATACTACCCAGAACCGGAACCGGTTATTATATTCGGGTCCGGGTCCGGGTCCTATCGGTTCCGGTTCCGGTTCTCAATTCTATAGACCCAGAACCGGACCCTATAAATACAATGGGTAACCATCGGGTCCGGGTATTTATCGTTTCTCATGAAATACCTTCATGTGAATCCTACAAGATCATATGGTACATATATATGCATAACGTCAATATATAAGTGATGAGTTTCATCAATTCCATCTCTAACATATACATATGTAAAGTTAAGTTGCATAGTAATATAAACCACAAAGATTGTGGAGACTTGACTTATATAATGTTGCTAAGAAGAAAGACCTAATATAACATCCAAAAAATTGGCAGATCTATATATCTATCTGTTGCCAAAAGAAATAACTGCATCTCATGTCTCCTTTACAAGTATTAACAAAAAAGAGGATAGCTTGCAACTTGGCGTTCCTTGGCCATGTCAAAAAAAAGATCCATTTGTATTAGATAATTCAGCATCATGTCCTGCAGCTGCAAGACATACAAATAAAGATTTCAGTCATAAACTATCCAAGTTCATAAGCAGTCCTCAATTTGCACTCACAACAACTCTAGTGTGGCAAAGTGCGTACCAAGTGTAAGCAATGTAAAGATGTTTCAACTTTAGTGATGAGTTTCATCAACAACTCTAGTGTGGCAGTGCGTACTCTAATTTGTATAAGATGTTTCAACTATTAACAATTCCTAATTTCCCTAGATAGGTGCTCATAAGCTATCAGATGTTTCACACTTTCCAAACCATAAATTTAAAAACCATAGAGCGAAATGATAAAGTTAAAAACCATAGATAGACTGAAAACGTTACCCGACATGCAGCATCATATATCTCTCCTGCAATTCATATTAAGAACTTCACAAAAAACAAAATATGTGTGGTATTCCTGCAAAGAAAACTAACAGATTAGTCGAGGCATATTACAAATGGATAATAAAAAGATCCAAAACAATATAAAGAAGAGGGAAACTGTAACGTAATATATAAACCTCACTTTGCAAACATAAAATCATTCAGACAATATCTGACACTGCTCAGTATTTCCATCACCATTAGTTCCATCGCCTTCTCCTTCTTGCTGCTGACTAATTGAATCTACAATGGTCTGTAGGGCAGGATTAACTTAAATCCTTTACCTAACATAAGAAAATGGTCAGTCACTATATGAACCACAGTAAGTGATCAATATACCGATACATAGATAATGATTAACACAAATAGTTTGAAAAAGATAACTTACTCTCCAGTCCACTCCTTATCCAATCCTGTACGCATATCAAAGCTTCAATTGTCTCTGGAAGCATTGAAGAACGAAATTTATCAACGACTCTACCACTAGTCTTTGAAAACGGATTCGGATGCCACGGAGGATCGGGAATTGCTAAAATATCACGCGCCATCAATGCAACGATTGGATACTTTCTTTCATAAAATTTCCACCATTCCGGAACATCAAAACTTTCATCATTCACACCACTTCCTTTACTTATAGGAGAGCATCATCTATTAAGTATTGCTCTAGATCGAGTTAGAACAAGCGCATTTTGGGAACTTCTTCAAGATATGCTGTGAAACTATTTCGTTTAGAAGTAAAAGAACTTTGACAAGAAGAGTACCACTACTACTAGCTGAAACTGGCCTATGAATGTTAACATCATTTGTGGGAATGCCTCCCGAATATACATGAGTCAAGAAGCATAGCGAGTTGCATATTCATTATACAATCTTTTCAACAGCTTCTTTAACTTTTAACTCCTCCTTTTCACCGTTATCGGCATAAAGTTGTGGGAAGTAGAAACTTATCGATTTCATTTTGAATCGAGGATCCAATATAGGCGCTATTGCAAATGTCGGACTTGTGATCTCCCAATACTTTTCAAATCTTTCCATCATATTCCATGCCATTTTTGAGATCAATTTATCCTCGAAATTGCACCACTCATGGATTTCTATGTATAAACAAAGAAGCAACATCGAAGTAGCGATTATGATTAGGTACTTCTCAGACGAAAAGAGAAACGGTGATATCATAGAATACCTTCAAGCAAATCGAAAGACTACTTGCATTATTCCAATCTTCCTCCCCGGAGAAACTTTAAGAAATCTGGCTCAAACTTCCCATACCTCTCAAACGCTTCCACCAATGGCATTCTTTGTTTCAAGCATCGTATACGTGGAATTCCACCTCGTATCAACATCTTGAACTAACTTCTTCTTTGGATCATTTACTTGCAAACAGACTTCTTCAAACTTTCGCTGTCTCTGTGGTGAAGCCCTTATGAATTTTACTGAGTTCCTAACTTTTTGTATTTCTTCTTTTATTTCTTTCATTCCAAAATCAACAATAATAGCTATCACATGAGATGAACACCGAACCTGGAATAATTCCCCATCCAAGATCAACCCATTACCTGGCTTTAGTTGGTTAACAAGTTCATCAACCACTACCTCATTGATTGAAGCATTATCCAACGTAATTGAACCAATCTTCGATCTATATTCCACTCTAACAACTTATCCATCAGCACCTTAGCAATGTTTGCTCTAGTATCTTTGTCAATCAACGAGGCTAAAAGATAATATTCTTTTGAACTCTCCATTCCTCATCAATATAATCTGTTGTCAAAGCCATATAACCCTTGTTACGACTATTACAAGTCCACATATCAGTAGTAAGGCTAATACGACTCTGAACCTTACTAAAAGTCTCATACAAAAGCTTCTTTTCATAATTATAAACCTTCATACAATCTGTCTTAGCAGTCGTGCGCTTCACAAGTTTAAAGTTAGGTTGTAATGAGGACAACACCATTAAGATAAAACATACTCCACCATGGAAAAAGGCAATTCATGCAAAATAATCATTCTTGCGATAAGGTCACGAGTTACTGGAATGAATTAGAAGTTATATGCGACTACTGAGACCATCTTCTTGCTCGGAAGCCTTCAAGAACATCTGGTCAACTTTCTTTTGAGTCCTTTGGTATGCAAAACAACTTTTTAAATGTTTGGTCGGACTACTAGTCCGTTTTCACTTTTCGCACCAAGTATTGAAGGACAAAGTGCTTACATTTTTCCACTAACCACTACACCATTTTCGAATATCTCCTCAAATTCATCCCATGCCTTTGAAGTTCTTTTACGATTTTGTGGAGCTAGTGGAGGAGCTGGTGGTGGAGACGTATCCACGGCCACGATACTAGAATCACCATTTGTAGTTTCCACTTCTTTTTGCATGTGGTTTTAACAACTTCATTCCTCTTATGCTTCAAACCTTGATCTTTTGGAGGCTTAGCTGAACCTGTGGGTACAACACGGTATGGTCACCAACTACCTTTCCTTTTTTTTTGGAGTATTGGTTCTGCGAGGAACGACAACAACGATGAGTTTCAAAGCAACAAAAGAACAAAATCCGTGATACAATTAGTTTCAAAAGCTGGCATATAATGATGATTTGTAAATGGCCAATGAGTCAATGACTACCAACTAAAATTGATTTTAGCAAGCATATACATAAGAAAATGGAAAACAAAATCATTCAAGCAAAAAAACAAACATCTTATGGAGCATGCAAGCAAACCTTTCCCTTCCCACCAAAGCTAATGTATAAACCATGTTTTAGCCCACGATATCAAAGACACCCATTTTAAATGTTACTGGATGGATCAATCTAAGCAAAACAAATCATGTTGTAGTGGGGTTTTAATTTTTACATATCTTCGCTTAAGATAAAAAATAAAGGAAAGTGGAAACCCCATTTCAAAATTTCTCTAAAAGAAATTCCGATAGTCAACTAATTTCAGAATAATGAAACATCAACAGATCGTAAATAATAGTAATACTGTAATAATACATCATTGCACAATACAAATGTAAAAATGTTAAAACCCTATTTTAGAATTTCCCTAAACAGATGTAAACAAACTGAAAAGTATATAAAAATCAAACCATAAATAGATAGTAAGTAACTATATGGTACCTTCCCATGATGATGTATAAAGTATCAGAGAACAAAATCAATTGATTATTGATCATCAGCCAAAAACGCTAGAGAGAGTTAATCTTGCAGTCGGAAGAAAAGAAAGATGGATCTCGCTAAAATGAGGGCTGAGTTATTAAGGAAGAATATATACTGACCTAATCTTCCCTGAGTTTACAAAATTAACCTTGCAAAATCATTATTATTACAATACCCGATTACCCGCGGGTACCCGTCGGGTAAGACCCGGTTGGAACCTTTTCTTATCGGGTCTATTCAGGTCTACCCGTTGGGACTCGAAAATCACTAACGGGTGTAGTTTGGAGACCCAGACCCGGACCCGATTCACCCGGTTCCAAGACGGGTCCGGGTATTCGGGTACCCATTGGCAGCCCTAATTGTGACATAACTATTTAATTTCGAACTTAAACAATTAAGGAACAATCCATAATCATTATTAGCATGGTAGAAATCAAACAATAATTAAACTTGCGAGAAAACGAGCTATTGCATATCAATCATGAGTTCATATTTCAGGATTTGAAATCACCCTTAATCAAAAATAGTTTTAGTTACTCATAGTTTTGGAGTTCATCATCAATAATAATCAAATAAAGAAGATAAAAGATAAAAACGAAAGCAAACCCTAGCTGCGGCTATCTCCAAAAAGCTCCAAGTAGAATACGTGATACCCAAAGTTGTAAAAATCCTCCCTTTTATGTCTCTTCTTAGGTCAAGTCTTCAAAGGTCCAACAATTAGAAGTCCACCAAGCCCATCTGTGATAAGAATCCATGTAGAAACTCTGCCCCAAAAGTGGCCGCCGGAAAACTGGTGAAAATGCCGGAATTTGGTCGGAGAAGTCATCTCAGGTGATCGGAATAAGTGTCTCAGGTACCAGTCAAACGAACCAAATCGGGTCAACTGGATCAACTAGGAAAGTCAACTGAGTCAACACCGGGTCAGGTTGAGTCAGAACAGAATCAGCTAGTCAGGTGATCTAACTGAGCTGACTTGTTTGAGCTGCCATGGCCTAAGCCATTGTGCAAATGCCAGAGCTGTGTTGCACCAAGATGGCACTGTACAACTCCAATCTTTCTTGGCAGTGCTTCAACACACGAACAGCCTCACTGCACCTGCAATATTTATCGCCCAAAGTTCCATTACACATAGCACATCTCCTGCAATTGCACCTGAGCAGCACTAATCTCCATTCCAGCAACAGAAGCACCATCAACGGCATCTTCTTAATCTCAGCTTCCTACATCTCACTATCACCTTCTCCATCTGAATCTCAAGAACACCAACACAACCACAAATCGCCCCAGCAGTATAAGCCTTAGACTACCATCGAACCATACCCACATCATCAGTTCCTTTGCATGTCTGTCTGCATAACCACTTGACCAAAACCTCACCAACTAAAGACATTTTACCTTAATTCTAATTTTAGCACTTAACAAGCGCCTAATCTGTCGAAACATCCACCATAATTTGAACCACAAAGCCCACGGAAAAACACCGACCAACAAACTCCTTTGCCTGAACCCCTAGCCTCCATTATCAGCATCACAAGCCCTTCTTGTAAGCAACCTTCGCTTCACCTGTAGATCCAACAACTCCTCAGCATTAGCAGCAACATCTGCTTTCACATGTACCCCTAAACATTCATCTACCCATTCTGTCATGGCAATTGCAGCTTCCGCAGTACTGCCATCTCGCTGTAAAACCACCTTCTCAACTGAAGCTATCACATTCCATATATCTTATCAATTCATCTCATCCACCACTTGTAACTGCATCATTTCTTGCTCTAGCTCCATCTAATCTGCAGTGCACCTGCAATACCCATTGCAAACCACCAGTTCCACTCATTGCAGTTGATCTCATTCTCTTCCTTCAACATGACACTCTTCTCAGCTACACTGTCAACAGCATCATAACAAGCTACCATCGTCAGCATCTCAGCACATAACAGCAACAACCAATACCCATTCGAACCCTTGCAAAACATATGTTCAAGCTATCACACAAAGACCATTACAGCTGCTCCAGACTCAATAACATCACTTTATAACAGCTTCACCTGCAATTCTGCATCATCTGTAGCTGCCACACCTCAACCATCAACTCCATAACCAGATTCATATCTATCAAGACTACCACCAACATCAGTTACTACTTCTGCCAAACACCACCAGTACCTCAAACACCTAACAGCACAATCACCAGTTTTACTTCCATTCCATCTCCAACTGCAGCTGATTCAATTGCTCCCTTGATTTTCTTCTCAACTGCAACAACAGCTTCAACAACTTCAAACCCTAAATTTCATCACACTTTTGAGTCCATATGCTGCCATCTTGAAAACCCATGTTTTTAAATCTTCTCCAAACCACAGACTCGTCTTCTAAATCACACCAAGACTCATAATGTGCTTGAATTCTTCTTGTTCTTCCCTGTTCAGCCAATACACCACCAGAATCGATTACTTTTACTGCCAGTTCTTCTCTCAATTTCATAACATCGTCCGTCGAACCACAACATCAGATCCCTTTTATCCAACTCAAAACCCTTGATTTCAGTTTCTGTAAATCCCAAATTTTTTCATTAATCTTCATCACGGTAGCATACTCAAACGCACATCTTAGATCCACAATCTTCTAGTAACTCAACAACAACCAATTTGATCTATCCCTATCGTGTTCTTCTTCAATTCATCTTCTCTGAATTCTCATGATGCCGCCTCTCCCCTCTTGATTTCAGGTGGAGAAAGTGAAGTAAAGATAATGAGATACTGTATTTTAGGTTTAGTATATCCTGTGTAGGAATGGAATGGCTATATCCACTCAAGTGAAGTAGATAGGGGTACCTAGAATGACTCTAGGCACCCGTGAATAGGATAAGGGCCAACCAAATGGCAGCCCTTATGTTGATTTGTATTGGTGATGTCGACTGTCTCGTATCCTCCATTGTGCTTCCGATAGCGCGTGGGTACATGAAACGAGCGATTACGCCTCCTTGCTCCAAATGAATGCTCTTTTCTTGCTGGAATTCTTCCATCAGCGGAAAGATCTGCCTCTTACTTCTCATACCCACTTCTTCTCTTCATCATTAAAACAGTCATGCTTTTCAGACAGATAATTGCATCACTAAAGTCGACATGCTTTTCAGATAGAAAATTAATAAGTAGAAGCAAATAATGAGAAATAGTTCGTCTCCCAATAGCAGTTGCACATGAAATGACACTTTTGCTTTTTTAAGCGACGTTTCTTCTTCTTTTGTTCCACATGACTCCAAAGTACCTAAACACTCAAAAGCAAACATAAGATACATATTTTACAAGAAAACTTAGCAAAGAAAGCATAAACAATAGATAAATATTAAGGCGTTTTAGACACCTATCAGTGAGGAAGAAAAAAAATCAAGGAACTTATGTGTAGATTATGGAAATAAAATATAGTATTTGATATATTCGTATTATATTTTCAGAAGTGTGAAAATTATAAAAAGATCCTTCTCCTTCTTTGGTCATTCCTTGTCCGAACCATGAGTCTGGATCCAACATCTTCTTTTGGCAAGATGCTAGATCAGAAAGATCAACTTAAGATTAAGTCTGGATCTTCTCTTGATATTAAGGGTAAAATTAGAAAAGTAGATTGGCTTAGCAATAAGGAAAGAGAGAATACTCTGAAGAAAGATCATTGTATTGAAGCATTGACACACTTTTGTGTTCAATCAAAGACGGAATTACATGCTCTTGCAAAATCCTTTATGAAAATTTCTCACCTGCAAGAGATTCTGGTCAAGCAACAAGGCTATCTACTTGAAAAAATTCACAAGCTGAAGTATGAAAGTAATAATCCACCTTCATTTAGCACTGATTTGAAGGACTGAGTTGCAGAAGGAAAATAGACATCAATTTTTGATTTCTTTCGATGATTGTATTAAGTCTATTATAAATAAAAAACTATTATGAATAAAATTATTTGATTTATTAGTTTTTGTGATGGTTTTTGATTTACATAGCCTGTGCTTGAATGCTTTATTAATTATTGCTATGGATGTTTATGGGATGTTTGATTTCGGTTTTATTACCTTGATATTCGATCTCATAATATTGTAAACCCTTATAGTTTGGGTGACTTTTTGATTTAGCAGGATTAAGTTCTAGCCCATGTTGGTAGACTTTATCAAAGGATCATGAGGGGTTCTTGTAGAAACAGTATGTGAAAAAGTCACAATATGTTGAATCGGTTTTGGTTTAGCATAAAAGCATATGTTTTCCTGTTTAAGAAAAGCCTGATTTTATATATATATATATATATATATTGCTTTTGCTTAACAAAATTTCGGTTCAATTGATGTGTTATTCCCTGATGTGTGTATGGATGTGTGTGTGATTCAATTGGTTCCGGTTAAGAAAAACTATCGTTATATTGCTTTATTGTGTGGTATCAATTGTTTAGCAAAATTTCGGTGCAATTGCGGAGCTTTAATGTCTATGTTGATTCAATTGCTTCCGGTTGAGGTGAATAATTTTGCAAGTTGATTTATGATTGGTTTGTATGAATTATTTATGGCTTAACGAAAGAAAAGGTTTACGGGATGAGTTGTTTAGTCCAATTCGATTTCGGATAAGAGAAACTAAGTTTATCTTAGTTAAACTTATCAAAGTGGAGGTTTTGGTTATTCAAGTCTAATCGAATGCCTTAACAAGAAATGCTAGTTAACTAACCTGGTACTTGTCTTGTTTAAAAGTGAAAGGTCTAAGTTATATGGATAATTAGAACCTGATGAGAAAAATAGAGTTATTTTTATTTTGGTCTTATCGAATAAAGCGATTGTTTTTGTACAATCGGTTTAGCAAAGGAACTAAGTGCTTAGTTGATTTTTGGTTTGCTAAACTAAATTGGGAAAATTTCTTGAAAATTATTTCCTTGATAACATATAAAAACAAATTACTTTGTAGTTTCGGTTTTGATAACGGTTATCAAAAATGGAGTGTGGAACCCTCGTGCTTAACTCTATAGGTTTCCAAGTCTATTTTGAGATTTGTAAGATTCTTTTCGTGTTGTCCTTTATTTTTCGTTTCTTTGTCATTTTGTGACATAAAAGGGGATAAATATACGGAGTAAACAAGTGATACTGGTATTGATTGGTATTACTAAGAAAAAGAACATTGTGCTTAAATATTTATCTAACGAAAGAGTGAAAGCATAGACTAAGGGGGAGTAGCATATCATATTGATTGGTATAACAAAGACGTGCGGATTGATGAAATCTACCTATCTTACCTTTAGGGGGAGTATTAGCTAGCTTTGTTATTATAATGTCAACAACGGCATTTAAGGATTGAATCAATGCAGGTTATTGTGTTGTTGAATTCGGGAATCAAGCGTATGTGTAATGAATTATTGTAATTTGTTTATCCATATGATTGTAAGAGTTTTGTCACTAAAATTGACAAAGGGGGAGATGTTAGAGCATAGATCGGTTGAAGTGGATAGCATGGTTTGCCATTGGCACGGTGGTGCGGCTGCCATGCTTGGCATGCCTTGGCGCAGAGACGTGGCTGGCATGGTTTGCCATTGGCACGGTGGTGCGGCTGGCATGGTTGGCATGCTTTGGCGCAGAGAGGTGGCTGGCACGTTTGTCATTGGCATGGTGGTGCGGATGGCATGCCTTGGCGCAGAGACGTGGCTGGCATGGTTTTCCATTGGCATGGTGGTACGGCTGGCATGGTTGGCATGCCTTGGCGCGAGGACGTGGCTAGCATGGTTTTCCATTGGCACGGTGGTGCGGGCGGCATGGTTGGCATGCTTTGGCGCGAGAGACGTGGCTGGCACGGTGATGCGGGTGGCATGGTTGGCATGCCTTGGCAAGCAGAGACGTGGCTGGCATGGTTTGTCATTGGCATGGTGGTGCGGGCGGCATGGTTGGCATGCCTTGGCGCAAAGACGTGGCTGGCATGGTTTGCCATTGGCACGATGGTGCGGCTGGCATGGTTGGCATGCCTTGTAGCAGAGACGTGGCTGGCATGGTTTGCCATTGGCACGGTGGTGTGGCTGGCATGATTGGCATGCCTTGGCGCAGACGTGGCTGGCATGGTTTTCCATTGGCACGGTGGTGCGGCTGGCATGGTTGGAATGCCTTGGCGCAGAGACGTGAATGACATGGTTTGCCATTGGCACGGTAGGAGAATTATGGTTTGGCATATAAAAAGGTGATGTCAATTAATACTAAGGGTTCTGTCGTGGAACATGACACACATATATAAAAAAAAGGGTACCCTGGTAATTCTTACGTAGGCATGTTGTTTGATTCAATAAGTGTGCTAGTGGTCATAGTACCGTCATGTCATATGCATAATTTTACGATTTTAACCCTAAGCAAAAAACCACCATCAACACTGGTCAACCGAATTTTGGAAAGCTAGTGTGACTATGCACAGTACTCACATGGAGGTAGAGCCGAAACTTGT
>JAJJWW010005774.1:0-144692 GCA_023531295.1 Papaver armeniacum | reverse complement strand
GCCCCTTAGAATCTCGTAAATGACGATATTAGCCTTTAAATACTCAACTATTGCTACAGTTTTCTTTTACAGGTAACAAGAAGTCAGACCAAGGTTTTTTATTTGCGATAGAGGAATCAGCCTGAGTTGAGCTCTGAGGATCGGCGACCAACTCAGAACCAAAATTTTCTTCGATTTTCTCCGTTTTCAGCGCAAACCATCATTAATCTCAGGTGAATTTTCAGGTGAATCTCATGATTGGTGTTAAATTTCTTTATTGGGTTTTGATTTTCGTTGTGTTCTATTAATTAGTTCTGCTTACTATAATAATTTCTCTGATAAGGAGAATAATTTGAATCTGGATATGAGTTCATCAGTTGTAGATCTGATTAACTCACTGGTAGAAACTACATCTATTGATCTTAGCAATGATTCTGATGCACGATGTGATGCTTGGAAATTCTCATTAATTGGTCGTCTCGATTTACTTCATCTGAAATTCTCTGATGCTGTGTTAAATTTGAATAATCAATGGAAACTTGAAGGTCAATGTAAGATGATCCCTCTGGGAAAAGTTTTTTTCACTATTAAGCTTGATAATGAAAGAGACAGAAATGGTATCAAAGCAGGGAAATGGGAGCTTTTCAATCAAGTTTTATGGATTCGAAATTGGATTCCAAATTTCAGGCCTGAAAATCATAGAACATCATCTGCAATGATCTGGGTTCATCTTCCTGGACTCAATTTAGAATATTGGGATGAGAAAACTCTTTTCACCATATGTAGAGCTCTGGGAGATCCAGTTAAAGTTGATGAAGCTACTCTTAATTATGAGAATGGTTATTATGCTAGAGTGTTGAATATTGATTTAGCAAAGAAAATTCCCAGCAAGTTATGGATTAAAACCAAATTTGGAGGTTTTATGCAATAAGTAATTCTTACTAAGCCACCAAAGTTTTGTAATCACTGCAAAATAGTTGGTCATCTTCAAATTAAATGCAGAGCAAAGAAGGAGGATGATGGTAATCATCCAGTTCAGAGAACACCAAAATTTATTCCTAAAACAAATCCACCTGAGGAAGCTCACAAAAGTGCAAGTACAAATTCCACTGGACAAATGGTGGCAGCCATTCTACTACCACAAGAGAGATGTTTGATATTTGTGAGACTCCAGTCAATCAAATTCATCAGACATCCACATCAATTAACAAGACAAAAGGATCAGTAAATATTACTTCAGGAATGTTTGGATCATTAACTACAGAAGAAGAAAACATTATTGATAAACAATTTATTGAGCCTGCAAAAGTTCTAAAGATAGTATCAGAGAATACTGTCGAAGGGAGTATAGTTAAATACATAAATGGTAAAGATGGTTCAGTTTCAGAATAAAAAATTCCAACAACTTCATGGTCCAGAGTAATTCTAAAACCTACCTCAACTGCTTCTTCAAGCACTCAGGTACATGACAAGGAAGTAACAACTTCCAAAATTGATCAAGTGTCAGCAGCTATACAAAATCCAAGTAAGTATAACTTTAGAAAGATTTTAGGGAAAGGAGGCACAAAGGGCCTCCAATCCAAACAATGAAAGTCATCTATTGGAATCTAAGGGGCCTAAGGAGAGCTAGGTCTCAAGATAAATTAAAGTCTCTCATCAATCAGTTTAACCCTTCACTAGTATGGGTTGCTGAAACTAAAGTTAGTTGTACTTCTTCATTTTGTAATAAACTGAATCTACCAGGTATGCAGAGCATGGTCATTCACAATTCTCTTTCAAATAAAAAATGTAATATATGGTTGTTTTGGAATAAAAATTTACCTACTCCTTCAGTAATTTCTATGTCCAGTCAGATGATCACAATGCAAATTGGTGATGCTCTTATTTCTGGAGTTCATGCACATGTGGGAGAAGTTCAGAGAAGGTATCTATGGTCTGAGATGGAACAAATTAAAATGCTTAACTTGCCATGGCTTGTTATAGGTGAATTTAATGTTATTACTTCAGCAGAAGAAAAAGTTGGAGGGAAATGTCCATCCAAATAAAAGATCAATGTTGGATTTTGCTTCTTGTTTAGATATATGTGAACTTATACAAGCTCCTAAGACAAGTCTATCTCATACTTGGTCAAACTGCCAGCAAGGAAACAAAAGAATACTTTGTAACTTAGATGAGAGCGTTGGTTAATCAATTTAATGGATGCAAAAATATGATTCTTGGGGATATAAAGTTGGATTGAGAGTAGCTTCTGATCATGCTCCATTATTAGGAGGTTGTGCACAATGTCCTAAGCCAAAGAATACTCTTATGAAGTTTCAACAAATATGGCTATCTCATCCCAATTTTTTTAGAAGTTGTCAATAAATGCTGGTCTGAAGATATTCAAGGAGATCCTGCTTTTGTGTTTCAGCAAAAAATGAAAAATTGAAAAAGATTCTCAAATAATGGAATTGGAGTGTTTTTGGAAATGTAAACAATCAGATTAAAGATGCTGAGATAAAAGTGAAAGAAGCCATGATCATTTCTGATGAAAATCCTTTTGATGAAGAATCTCTTGAAAACTTGGTTGCTGCTCAAAACATTCTAAATTCTAAAGAAGTTCAACTCAGCACACTCCTCAAGAATAAGGCAAGATGGATTAAAGAGGGAGCTGCTAGTACTGGCTTTCTTCATGCCAATCTTAAAATTAGACAGACAAGAAATGCAATTTGTGAATTAGAAGACAATAATGGAAACATTATTACTGATCAAGAAAGCATTGAAAATACATTGGTGAATCACTTTGAAAACAAGTTTAAGTTCCAGGAAGTAGAAGTCTCTGAATCTCTGTTAAATGTTATACCTGAAGTTATTACAAAAGAGGATCAAGAAATGATACAACAAATTCCAGAGGAGAAGGAGATTAAAGCTACTATCTTTAGTATGGATCCCAATAGTGCTCCAGGGACTGATGGAGTTTCTGCTTGGTTCTACAAGGATTGTTGGCATATCATTTCTAAAGATGTTGTTAAAGCTATTTAGTTTTGCTGGAGAAGGAAATTCATACCAAAGGGTTTAAACTCAAATTTTCTAGTACTTCTTCCAAAAATTGAAGGAGCAAGAAATCCAAATCAATTTAGACCAATTGTTCTTAGCAATGTCAGTTTCAAAATTTTTACTAAATAATTGCTTCAAGAATGGGTACTTTAATGCATAAGTTAATTTCTCCTCAACAAGCAGCTTATGTGAAGGGAAGAAATATACAAGAACAAATCTTATTAGCTTTAGAAATGGTTAATGAAATGAAGAAGAAAAGAAGAGGTGGAAATGTTGGCATCAAGATTGATATCTCTCAAGCATATGACTCAGTGAGTTGGAAATTTCTATTTCAAGTACTTATTAAATTTGGTTTCTCTGAAGAATGGTGTGAATGGTTACACATTTTGTTTCAATCAACTAAAGTCTCTGTCATGGTGAATGGTGGTCCTTGTAGTTTCTTCTCAGTAGGGAGAGGATTGAGACAAGGAGATCCCCTTTCTCCAATTTTATTTGTGCTGATGGAACAAGCTCTAAGCAGGAAGCTCACTCAATGTGTCAATTAGGGTCATATCAAACCAATGGTTATAAGAAAAAACATACATCCCAGACATTTGTTCTTTGCAAATGATGTATTCATCTTTTGCAATGGGGAGAAAAAAAGTCTACTGTCTCTTATGAAGTTACTAGAAGATTATCGGAAAAGTTTTGGTCAAAAAATCAACAAAAGTAAAAGCAAATTATTCATTGATGGCACTACTGATCAAAGGAAAATGTTGATTAAAAGCATATTGCAAATGGAGTTAAGTAGCTTTCCAGATAAGTACCTGGGAGTGATTCTTACTACTGGAAGGGTGAAAACTAGTACTATTTGGCCAATAGTAGAAATGATGCAACACAATTTAGCTACATGGAAAGGTAAGTTATTATCTTTGCAAGAAAGAATTGTTCTGGTTACGTAATATCCGTCCCAATTTCAAGGGCATTTTTGTAATTCACTTATAAGGGTATTTCAGTAATTTGCTATTTTGATTTGGATTTTTCTTGGAAAACCATATTATGGATTGATAAAAATGTGAGTGGTTAGATTATCCTTACAAAAATATTAAATAGACATTTAGGTAATATTTATTAATTATATTTTTATGAACACTTGGCATAATTAGGTATAATTAATAACGAACGCGAAATTGGGGGATATAAAAAGGAATTGGGGGATATTGATTACTTCTCCCAACCCATGGTGTGTGTTAAGGGGTGATTTTTGGGTATGAAAATACTAAAATACCCTTTGGTTAATTAAAAAACATTATGAAAAGACCATACTACCCTTTCTACTAAAACAATAAAATCAAAAACCAAAACATATCCCCCATTCTCCCCAAATCAGTTCCGGCACTCTTAGGGTTTTGAATTTTTTTTTTCTTCCATCTTCTTCTTCATCCGTTCTTCATCGACAGTTAATCGTCGATTCAAAAATTTCTTCGTCGATTAACCTACCCGAATCATAAATAATGCCTCCACGAAAGAAACCAAATTCCCAATCGAACTCAACATCGATTGTTCAACAAAAACAGGAGCAAAAAATTGCTAAGATTGATCAAGAGCAAGAAGACGAAGAAGCAACGTTCTCTGACGATCAACTACTCAGAAATATGGCTCCTGTGAGAAGGTAAGTGATTTTAAACTACATTATAGGTGTTTAAATCGATTTATAGCAATGGGTTTAGGTTAGAATCGCGAACCCTAACTCAAACAGTTAAGTTTCAGAGAGTACCGGCACTGAAATTTGTATGAACACAGTGCGCTTTGTGTTTTGGCATTCAATCTAGGATGAATACAAGACTTTAGGTTTCCAACCCCAGTTAACTAGAAACCGAATTTCCCTATCGGCATTCAATCTAGGATGAATACAGAGTGTCGGTTTTTAGTACCAATGTGTTTGATAATAATTCGTGTATGCCGGTAGTGGACTTAAAACATACAGGAGAGTTTATGAATTTGTCACCAGTACCGACATTGTTATTTGGTTTTATTGCATGCCGGTTTTGGGTACCGACATTCTTTTGTAATAATTCGAGCATGCCGGTAGTGGACTTAAAACATACAGGAAAATTGTCACAAATACCTGCATAGATTTTAGGTTGCATTTGTATGCTTAGGTACTTGGTACAGAAGACTTCGATAGTCAATGTGTATCGCCGAACATTGTACCGACATGGTTTATTTTAAGGTAGTCAATGCCTGTACTAAAGCAAGGTGAGTTGTCTTATATTCATTGCTTTCCGTGTGCTTACGATATAGGTCAAAAGCAAAGGAAGTTAACAAAAGAAAAACTAAAGATACATGCACTAAGAGAAGAAGGAAGGACGGTCTTGATACTCCTCGCCTACGCCTCCTCGAGAGAAAGATGAAGGTCGTAAGATACGTTTGGGGGCTGTTACAAGAGGGATAATTTGGGAGAGTGGTGGTGACCGTAGTCGACTTGCAAACCGTGAGCACGATGATCAAGATGAAGAGTAAAGTCAATTATAAAATCTTACGACATTTGGTTACATAGCCCGTGGTCTAGCCTTTCAGTTATAAAATCTTCTTCCATCTGTCTATTGGACCATGTGAATGGATCACCTTGGTAGCCGAGGTCGATAAGACCATTTGAGTTGATCACGTTGACAAAGTGCCAAGTTTGGGTTGACGTGACCATGCTACCACCTTTCTTTTCTTCCTGGCATGTAACTTCATTAAAATCTCCTAGTAAAGTCCATGGTAGGTTATGGTTTAGGATGATGGTTGAGAAATTGGTCCAAAAATCTTTTCTTGCCGGCTGGTGGGGCGGTGCATATATAACAGGGAACAACCAAGGATGGTTAGAAAAATCAGACTCAATATACGCATGGATGAGATTTTGATTAGCTACTAATACTTGGACTTTCAGGTGGATCTTCCACATCAGGCAGAGTCCACCTTGTCGACCATTACAAGGAATAACAAAACACGCATGAAATCCAACAGAAGTACATAATCTTTCCATAGAAGAGCTAGAAGCTAGAGTTTCAGAAAAAAACATCAAGGAGGGCTGAAAAGTACGCGAATACTCACGCACTTTTTGAATTGTCAAGGTATTGTTGATGCCTTGATAGTTCCATGCTAAGGAATTCATGATGAGTGCGAGTGTTGGTCGGAGCCAACAACTCGCTTGTCTTTGCCATTGCTATCTTCAGCTACATCAATCTCCTTATCCACAGAAAGCTGCCAAGCTGGTTTGGTTTGGTTGGGGTTATTGTCATGGGTTGAAGGTGATGGTTTATAGGATCGAATGATGTTATCAGGGTGGAGGTATCTAGTAGATCTGGGTTTGCGGGTTCTGGGTGTTGGTACTTCAAACTGAGGGGTTGGTCTTGAAGGTTGGGGTGCCAAAGAGGAAAGTGAGACAAATTTCCTAATGTTTGGAGCTGGAGGAGCTGCTGCGAAGTCAGGGGTTGGAGGAATGTTAAGGTGGTGGGGGGTGCTTTTTCTTGGTGCTTTCTCTTTTATTTTGTAGGTTTGGAGAGGGGTGGTGGGTGCTGATGAAGGTGTAGGTGAGGGTGTTGATGGGGGTGCGGATGTAGTAGGGGTGCGGGCTAGAAAATGGTTGTGTGTAACTTTGACATGAGGCTCTCCATCTTTAATTGTCACCACAATATTAACCTGTGCATCCTTGTGTCCATCTTTAATTGTCACCACAATATTAACCTGTGCATCCTTGTCCTGTAAGTAATGTGACATATTGTGCATTGAAAAAATGAGATAGAGGGTTGGGCCTGGACGAAGTAGCCGAGTAGTAACTTTGTGGCAATGGGTTGCTTGGCATGCATTTTTGTTGAGATGGTGGTTGCTTAGCCGTCTTAGCTGGGGTGCCAGGTTGGGCTGCAGTTTTCTTGGGTAGAAAGAATCTCTAGCGTCCTGCATCTGGTATTACAGCTGCAGTAATTGGCACACCAAAATGGATGGGTCCACCACATTGGGACCGTATTTGGAATTTATTTCTTGTTGCTTCATTCTCGCTGACATGTTGTTCTTTACCTGAGCTGGCATTCTTTGGAACTTGTTGAGTATCATTGCTTTCTTTAGTTGCATGGAATGACGGTGGCGCCATATTAGAAGCTGCAGATGTAGGTTCCTTTTGCAGCCTGTTTTGTGGTGTTGGATACCACAATAAACCTATGTTAGACATGATTTCAGCCAGGCGGGTTGGAACCATTTTGAAGATCGGCTGAGTTGAGGGTTGAATCGGAGTTTGGTGGATCTCTTGGTGGTGCAATGTGTTTCCCACCTTCTCCTTCCCCTTTGCTGAAGGTTCTGCATGGTGGGTTTGCGCCTTTGAGAGGTTGTGAGGATGATGAATCGGAGCTGAGCTTGCATGAGAGTTTGCCGGAGATTCTCTTGATGTTTGTTGTGATTGAAAAGAGGCCGGTGAAGTGTTGAGTTGTCTAGGTCTAGGGTTTGTGGACCTTATTTTTCCGTTCAACTTATGGTAGGGGAACAGCGGAAACCTACTATCGTGCAAAGCATGCTCATAGCTTGAAAAGTTAGGGAAACTCTCGCAACATGACCTATAAACCCGTATCTATAACAGATTATGGGAAGATATTCATAAGCATATTGAACCCAGCAAGGACCTTGGATGTTGATAAGGATACCAGGCATGAAAGGTTTGGCTAGATCCATTTCTACCCTAGCTCTAGCAGGTCTTTCACTGAGATCTACTTCTATAACCTTACCTGTTTTTCGCCATGAATTCTATGATTGCTAACTCATCCTCCAGGTAAATCGGTAAAAAAAGTAGTTGAATCCAGAATAATACCTTCTTGAAGCAAGTCTCTGGGTTAGCTTGGTATTTAGCGTAGTCTTCAAACATCATCACCATACTTTCAATAATCCAAGGTTGATGTTCTAGCACTTTTTGCTTATCACTTTCATGATACATGATCACTTTGTACTCAGACGTGTGAGTTTCAGTTTGAATGTGTTCAAAATACATGAGGCTCCATCGGTTTCTGATTGCAGCTTTCAAGGATGGGTAAGGAGGGTTTGCTTCTAGAACATGAAGAGCTAGGCATCTGTTGTTATGGGTTTGCATTAAATCCTTCATCCTCTCAGTTAACTGGAATATGAAGGACTCAGGAGGGTTTACTGCTAGGTGTTGGTGGATGGATTCTTTTTTGGAAAGTTTGTTGTTGTTTGTTTGTTGAAAAGGGGGTTGATGATTTTTTGATGGATTTTTTGAATGAGTATTGCTTTCCTCGTTGATCCAGTTAGGTGATTGAGTAACCTTTTCTTATGCTTTTTCTGTTTGTGGGAGATTGTTAAAACTGGATATAGTAGATTGAAAAGATAAAGAAGATGCTTTAGATGATACCAAAGTGGATTTCATATTAAACAATTCTTTCCTTTCAACTTTTAGAAGCGTGTTTGCATTCTGCAAATCATTTCCTGCTTCTGATTGCATAGAAACTCTTGAAAATTGTGGAGTTGCATTAGGCGTAGTTTGTTTAGGGTTTGCTGTTTCCGATTGATTGGTTGAATTTGTTTTCCATGCATTGGTTGAGGGTGGTTGTGGATCTTCACCCATTGGTTATGACTTGAACAAAGAAATGGAAAAAGAGGGAACAAACTAGCTTGGATATGGAACCTACATAATGTCGATGAACGATTAGGATGGTTGTTGCACTGATTGGCCTTAAGGGTGAAGGGGACTAGTGATTATTTGTGTTCATTTCTTTGGTAATTCATGAACACTAACAGTTCGAACCGATTCGAACTTTATGATTTCCAAAGTGACTAGTTTTCGGAAAAGGGGAGGTCTTTCCAATTTGACTCATATGTTGCTCATTAAGTTTCTCTTGGTTATGGTTATGATTACGATATAATTCCTTTGATAAATCTTGCCATGTATCATTTTGAATTTACCTAGAAACTAAAATTGCTCAAGAAATTTCTGAATTGATGCAATCCAAAAATTCCTAAACCTCCATTAATATTTTTTGTACAATATTAATTTTGCAGCATGGAACATCATCAACAAAAAAACTTATATAAGATTGAACATCAGGTCATTACGAGCACTGTAACAACCAAAGACATGACTAAAATTAGTCCGGAAAATTATTTACAGATTAAATATTGATCCAAATTAGTTGTATGCTTGTATGATTTTGATTTTGTAACTCTCCGGGACTCGTGAAGAAAATGGAAGAACAAAAGTTATGGTAGTTCTAATTTAAATTAGAATAGTTATTAAATAAAATATTATTTATTAAAAAAATTGCTGAGTAGGATGAGTAGACATCCCCTATGTGAACCTCTAGAACAAGAGGTTGAGCAAGAGGATGTCTTCCAATAACTATGTCATGTCATCTATACATTGATCATAGAGGTTACGGTTGGAGAAAGATTTTTGGAAATTTGGATGTGTATCCTACATGTATTAAGACTTTTTTACCCACACACATCCCATTAGAGAAGCTCTTAGTAATCAACTTATGCAATACGTCGATAGTATTTTGGATACATCTACTCGGTATGCCCTTTACAATGGCAACTAAAATGGCAGCTAAATTCACTTTGAATCATATTCTTATTTTCTACTAGTCTAAATTTTCTTACTAGATTTTATTGGTCTAAATATTTTTTGGTAGAAAAAAACTTTGTTCAGTTTTTAATCACAGCAAAGAAAATTCACCGGAAATCATATTATTAATTAATTAATTAATGGGAAAATTGGGAATATGTCCCATTTTCACTAATTCATTTGGGGATCTATCCCATAACGAAAAAAATTAAGAAATTTATCCCACCCATCCAAATATTCCGTTAAGTAGTCAATATTAGCTATTGACCGGTCAAAATATCATCTGGCAATATATCAGACCCTCCCAAAGTTACCTGTATACCCTTATCATCAAGGTTTCAGAGTTTTTCATTTTTTTACCGAGGCCATAGCCATGGCAGAAACTCCAAGTGTTCAACTTCAATTGATAACTCAAATATGGTTTTATCATCTTCTCGTGACAAATCAATCATTTTTTAGACTTTAAACATCTAATTATGATAATCCCCAATTGACGATGGAAATTAAACTAATTTCATCTTAAACCTAAATTTTCGAATCGGTGAAATTAAAACATTTACTTGCAGTTCTACATGATTAATGAGTACCCTGTTAGAATACGGGCATCCAACCCAAAACCAATTGGCAATGAGTGGAGAGGCCCTACGGGATTATAAACCGCGGGATCTTAGATTTCCCAGACAATGTGGGACTAATAATCTCAACACGCTCGCTCACGTGTAGCCTCGTTGGGTCTAACACGTGGACAAATTAAATAGGGTGACGCGGAGTCAAGGCGCGGTCAAATGACTCGTCGCAAATAGCCTGCTCTGATACCATGTTAGAATACGGGCATCCAACTCAAAACCAATTGGCAATGAGTGGAGAGACCCTAAGGGATTATAAACCGCAGGATCTTAGATAGATGATGGTAAAAGGATCAAAAGACCTCAAAGAAGCACGATGGTTTTAATTTGCTTGGTTTGTAAATGACTGACCAAGGAAAGACATGGACAAAATGCTAACAACTTGGAACACATGATAGATGATGCTAAGAAACTTAGCACAGAGAAAAATACAATGCAAAGATTTTATTTCAATGCAAAGAAAAAGAAAATAGAGAATAACAGTATCCTTCGATACTGAAGCTTAATTGTAGATTATACTAAGTCTTATGGGCTAGATTGGAGGTGCTAGATTAGCACTTAAGTCTTGCAATTCAAAAAAAAAGTGTGGCAAAAAAGTTAACACTAGTTCTCTCTCCTACCAGTTGCTAGTATGTGAACTAGCATGCTAGATAGTTACTGTTGAATGATTCAAATAATTGAAAAACTACCTTTTAGCGGAATGGTTCAGCGAGAGATTTATTTTTAATCGACGGCCGAGATTTAAAGCGCTGAACCATTCAATGACGAGCGCGAATGGTTTAGCATTGGGCGCGGAATGGTTCAATGATTGGTGACGTGGACTCGGCTAATCTAGCTGCTAGATTAGCACTCCCATAAGACTTAGGAGGTAGTCCTGACTGCTAATCTAGGTGCTAGACTAGCACCCCATAAGACTTAGTCTTAGAAAACTAATTTGGGATCATCGGTGGTGAACAAAACAACCACTGTCATATTTTCATTATGCCATAAACTGATGGCACAAAAAAAAAAAAAATACAAAACGTAACAAAAGCTTTTTACAGAGATGATAAAAAGGAAGAAATCATATCTTCTATCACCATGTACTTTTTATGAGCATGAGTGTATAGTTGTAGTCATAAACCACAAATCAATTAAAGGAGTCAAGAGACCCTTGAAAAGTAAAATCCAAGAACAAGTCAAGAACTTGTGAAAGAAGCATTCAGGAAAAAAACTTCTCATGATAACACATCAATGATCATTGATATCATATGTGTATATATAGCTCCGTAACAATGGATGGAGCTGTGCAGTATTAAACTTAGTATGACTACTGGTTAAAGTTTACCCGTCACACTTCAGAGAAAAAAAATATTATTGCAACAAATAAAGAACTCGAACGCTCCATGTATCACCATGGTACACGTCCAAATCCCTATAAAAAACAAACAAAATTCTTGAAAAACGAAGTGAATGATTTGTTGTAAATCAAACATTTGATGCAGTTAACTGGAGACTCGCTATATTTTTCACTCCACTGTATAAAAAGACCACATAAAGAACACAAGAAAACACTATATGTAGCGTCCAAACTTTGGAAGAAATAGCAAAAACAATTAGATAAAACAATCTAATCTTTGCGAATGAGTCAACTCAATTAATGTTGACGTCCAAACGTAAGTGAATCAAATACATCATTGTTCAGTGATAAAAAAGAATGAATAATGTAATCTTGGATAAAAATCCAAAATGAGATATATCTGGAAGTCGGGAAGGGATACTCATATCATCAAAATGGTATTCCTTGAAAGTCAAGACTAAACCATTATTATTACTGACATAAATATAATTGGATCTTCTCGGCAAACATGAACCAAGAATAAAAAAATTGCAGTGAATGTATATTTAACCATCCACAAGTTCGTTGAACCAATTGCTAAAATAACAACGAAGAAGAAAGAAAACAAGGAGAATAATTGTTACCTGATCGTGAACCAAGAAAATCCCTTCGTTGGTGTTAAATAATTGAAAAATGGAAGCTCCAAAACAACATCAATGCATGGTTTTCCATTGTAAACACCAAAGGGATTTGTATAGTACTGTAAAAAAAAATCACAACGAGAAACTTTGATCAGCAAAAAGGAAGGAAAAAAATACCGATTGAGAAACAAAAAGAGATATCGATCTCTCGATGGCGAGATTTAAAAAACAAAACTTCAAAGCATCTTTAAAAAAAAAAAGATGCTGAAGCAATATTGATTAGCAAAGAAAAAAAAATGTTGGTGATGCTAATCAGATAAGAGAAACAATGAGACTCGAATAGACTCTGATTAATAAAGCGGAAGCAAATGGATCTTTTCTCGCTTCGATACCATCATAAAATATGAATGGTAAGAGGTCAGAAGGAAGAGAACACAAAGATTAGAGTGGTTCGGTCACTTGACCTACGTCCACTATGAAACCCCATAGGGGTGAATTATATTGATCATCAGACTATGCTGAGATAATTACATTTACATTAGAGGATTCATATTTGTGGGAATTATATAAATACCCTCTTTATTGACGGGCTTCAAAATTACCCTTATGAAGCAACAAATATGCCCCTCTCCATCCAAAGCCCGTCAGGGGTCCATTAAGAATTTTGCGAGATTACAAAATTACCCTTTGTATATATTTAGTGTTTCATAAACCAAACTACAGTTTTCTCAACGGAAAAAAAAAAAAAACCCGAATCAATTATTCAGAGGCAGAGCTGTTCGTCAGCTGAAGAAAATAAAATTTCAAAATCAACAACAGAATCAATTCTTCTTCTATTACTGAATCTATTTTCATCAAGATAGTAATCAACAACGAATCAGTCGTTGTTGAAATCGTTTTTTCATCAACAACATAATTGATTTTATCGTATCTGAAACCGTTTCTTCATCAACAAGAATCAACAAAATTTTCTCAATCTTTAAAACAAATTGGTAATGTTGATTCGTGATTGAAGATGAGTTGTGATTTATTTTATATTTGCATGTTCGATTTGTAGTATCTCATTAACAAGTTCCATGGAAATTTATCTAGAACTTGTTAAATAAAATCTTTTTTAACATTTTGATTTGTAGTATCTCATTTAATATCTTGTTAAATAAATTTCATGCATAGGTCAAGACACCCAAATTTAACATTAACATCAACAAGCATTCAAACCCCCATGTTATTGCCACTTCACAAATTCAAAACATCAAAATTCATAAAAATGTAAGGAAAGTGATAAGAACCATTTTTCTCCACTTTGAAGCGTTTTATCGTACAGATGTGGGCGCTCTGATATTGGTGTAGAGATCAGTTTTCTGTGGCGCTATTTAACCACTAACGACAGTTCACTCTTACCCTTTTCATGCAGGACATCAACCATTTTGAACAACAACTACATCATTCTCTAGATTGTTTTCTGGAATTGAAACTCTTTCCAAATCCATGCCAGACTATTAAGAGTTCTTGAAACCCCAACTGATGCTAAGATACCCATTCAATCACATGCATTCATCACCCATATCGCAACAACAACTCCAATTATTCCACTATAATCTTACTCGAACTAAACCCCCAAAACAAGATACCCTAACTGCTACGTTTCTCAACAACACCAACAACACAATATATTTGCATCTCTGTGAGGTCCAAGTCAAAAATGTTAAAAAAATACTGATCAAAATGTTAAAAAAGTTCCATGGAAATTTAACAAGTTCCGGTCAATTCCGGGTCCAAGTCAAAATGTTAAAAAAGATTTTATTTTTTTCTAAAATGCCGATCTGTCCTTAGTGTCATCTCCACTTTCTAATATGCTTATGAGAAAATGGGTCATTTGTCCAAAAAAATTTAAAACACGGTACAAATGGACGAGTAAAAAAAAGTACGGGTGAAATAGCCAAATTTTTTTTTTAGCAAGGATGAAACTGGATTCATCCTGGCTTATACTTAAAAAATAGCAAGGATGAAACTGGATGCATCCTGTGTAAAATAAAAATAAGAAAGAATATTTAAAAATGGACAGGATTAAACTGGTAATATCCTGCCTATTTTTTAAAATTTTGTCCATTTAAACAGTATTTTTTTTTAATTTTTAGCTATTTAAACAGTATCAAAACCTAAGTGTCTTTTTCACCCAGGAATTATTGATTTTGGTCTTTTTGACCAATTTTGTGTATACTTATCTGCATCGAACAATAGCTAACACCAAAGTTAATGAAATTCGATTCAAACTTTCACTTGCTGATTTGTTAGAACGTACTATCAGTTTTGAGAATAAGCTAACTCTCTTGTCACAGGTTCTTAGCTTCTTTGTATACCCATTCAAATACCTGAGCAATAATGCACAAGTGGATTGAATCTGCTTTCATTAACAACATCCCCCAATTCATCATTTTCAATTTCAATTAAGATCAGACCACCGATCAAAAAAAACAAAAAAAGATTAAGAATCAGACCCAAGTAGTTCATACTTTCCGCCCTTTTTCAGTAATTGGTCCAAGCACGTCATGATTTACCACCTGAATAAAAAATACTCATGTATCGCAACTTGTTTGGTGTTAGTATCTCACAATATTGCTAGGATCTAATAAGGCAATTAGAGAATTAGGGTTTATAACATACGGTTGGTTTTGGGTTGCTTTGGTCGTGGACACATTCCAAAATTAGAGAATTAGGTATTTAGGAATGAAATTCTTTTTTGAAGAAATTTTGGTTTCATGAACACATTCCAAAATTATGCGTTTAATTTTGATATAAATAGACCTCCCTACAGTAATCATCACTCAAATAAACAATCGTTTTAGACTCGGGTCATTAAAAAGACAAAAATATATGAGGAGGAGGAGGGTGGTTTTATTCAGGAGCCTCCCACTACCCGTGGAGCTGTGGAACCAACTGATATAAGGGGAAGAGCAAAAGTCCTTGGTTGGTATCTACCGGCTTTTGGAGACACCTAAATCAACACCGATGCGTCGCGGAAGAGCTTTCACAAAATCAACACCGATGCGTCATTGAGTAATATATCAAGCTGCCGTGTTTAGATCGCTAAGATTGAATGGGGAGGTTTCAGAAGAGATTTTGCACAAATATTTCCTTGGATTATGTTGCATCAATCCTGTGACGTATTCCTTCCAGCACACAACACTTTTGAAACTGAGAGGTTTCAATGCAATACGAATAATTAATGCATTGCAGGCTCATGAGAATTGCATCCAATTCACGCAACATAATCGAAGGTTTCCGACTTGTTTGATGTAGGGCATATTTGTGTAAAATCTCTTCTAAAACCACTTCATAATTTAATCTGAGCGATCTAAAAACTGCAGCTTTATATGCGACCCAATAAATTTGAGATCCACCGATAACTTTCTGAAAGCTCTTCTTGCTGTATTGATTTTGGTGTCTCCCAAAGCCGGTAGATACCACCTTGAAATTGGTATCCACAAGGACAGCCTGAACAGAGCCAGGCTACATTGGGAAGCATGGAGTAACCGGTCACAACCTATAAAAGAAGATATTGATAAAGCTCATTGATATGTGTCTTGAATAATTGTGTTGAAGTTCGGCCTTACTTCGTGTACGTGACACCTTATGGATCTTGCTTTTATTACATTTCTTTTTTTATCAACTATTCTTATTCTTTTTATTGAAATTTTAATTATGTATTAGCTGATTTGCAGCAAATACCGGGAAGAGCTGCAAGTTGGAATTGGTGATAACTTATCTGGGAATGCAACAAACAAAACTTTGCGGAATGGTAATCTTGTAAGTATACAAGATTAAATCTGTTAGGACAATACTGAATTTAAAATTTAACCTCAAGCATCCCAAGAAAGTAGGCTCATTAGTCCTAGGCCATTCCTAATAGCCTTACTCTAGCAAGAGAGCAGCCGACCGGCAGGGAATTCAACTGCATCTTTCTATTCTTCTTTGAATTGTCTAGGTTGACATCTATCGTCAGATGGCTTCTCTTTATTATTTCTTTATTTATGCCAATATGCTGGGTGCTGGTGTCGTCTTACCACCCCCTTTGTCTACTGCTCCAGCAGGCAGAGACAGAGATGCTGGCTGTGATGTATTTCCAGTTATTCTCTGGCCGCCCAGACCTATTATAAACGCTATGAACTATAGGAGTCTTGGTTTCTGGCGGAAAAGATTTACATCCCCAAATATAATCATAATCGTATATCAAATTAGCATAAGCTCAACAGTTCAAAAGCTAGGATGGTCATGGGGCGGGTATGCCATTCCCAAACACTACTCTGTTCGTAAAAAAATACCCATACCCGCCCGTTACCCACATGAACCGGGTGGGGCGGGTGTGGGAATACCCATATGGGGCGGGTTTCCCATGGATTACCCGTAACACCGAGCTAATACATAAATTTGCTTATAATCACAACTTATATATGATTCAAACAAAAATAACAACGTAAGAAAAATGCATTCTAAAATCTTAAATTCGTAATTTATCGTAAAGTGAACAAAAGAATCCGTTAATGGCCTTTTAGTTTGTCTACTTTTTCCTTTCTCTTTTATGTTCGTCCACGTTAACTTTTTTATCTCGCTTCATTTTCTCTATTTTGACATTTAAAAAATGCATCTACTCACAACGAAAGATCCAAAATAATGAATGTAGAACAACGATCAAGAATATAATAAATGAAAGAAAGCACGACTAAGTGGTGGAAGTACAAAATAATGATGAGCACAAAGCCAAGGTTCTGGGTTGGAGAATACCAACTTTTGGAGATACCATGATCAATATGGACGCATCACGAAAACAACTTTGTAAAATGATTGAAGGTACCAAAATTCATTGGGTAATGTATGAAGCTGCTGTTTTCAGATCAATGCAAATGGGATCAAGAGACGTTGTCTTAGATTTAGTCTTTCACAAATATGTTTTGTTCGGGACCGAAGAGGGAAACCTTCAGTTCTATTGCACGAGTTGGATTCCCTTTTCATGGGCTTAGAGATTGCTAGAAGAAAATAATCCCATAACAACCTCTTCCTTGAAATAAAATTATCAAGAAAAGAAGACGCTCAAGAAAATAAACAACCCAGGAAGGTAGCATGAGATAAAACTCTTCGTTCCAGTCGAAGTTGAATGTTCCTTGTAATAATTTTTCAAAATTGCTGACCAAAGAAACTGAGACCAAACCTGATACCTTGTTTTCTTTCAACTGCTTAATTAAAACTTCATAGGCTGGCGAAAGATCCGAATGTTGCATTATAACTTGATACAGTTCTTCACTTAGATTACCGAACATCAAAACCACACTCCACATCTTCATATACGTTAACTTGCCTTTTGCTCTCATGAACCCAATGGTGATTTCTTTCATTAAATCCTGAGAGACATCAGTTAGTCTCAGATCCAGCATACGTTTGTACAGCATATTCTTTGGGTCCCTCTGACAAAACATCGCGAAAAAACAATCTATGGAATCTTTCAAGTGTTCAAGCAGTTCTATGGAATCTATGGTAACTTCTGGTTTGTCTCTCCACCCACTGCCATCACCAAGAGTGTAAACTTGGACGGTTTGGTTGCCGTTCGCACTTTGACCAATTTTAACAACCTTGTATGCGTTAGTGGAATGAGAATAGCCGAATCCAACAAGGTCATCAGGGGAACCAGTTTTTGGAAGACGGATACTTTGTTGCAAGTACCAACAAAGCCGAAGAACCGAGTACCAGTTTTTATGCTGCTTATCTCTATAAACATCTTGTAAAAAATTTGTGGTTCTTCGATATAATTAAAATTAACCATCTCAGAAGATTCTTCTCTATTGTAGAGTTTGATATCATCACCATAACGTCTAGGCCTATGTACGAAAAGCATACCTTTCTTTGGTTTCCCAAAGAGAGGTCTCCAGAGTTGGCATACTTCTCTGCATTGTAAGACAGATTTGAAACCTGCATTGGCCTTGGAAAAACGATATATTATTTCTTGTACGATATCAGAATTCAAATTCTCCACCAATAAAGATATACTGCTTATTGTGTCTTCTGGTTGTTCTTGTTGTACGTACAGCTAGGGTTTTGTACAGCTTGGGTTTCGTATAAATTATATATAAAAAACATTTAGCTTGGTATGTGAGTCTGGTTGCTATATTTTATGTAGTCTAAATAAATATAGGTGGTCACCACTCTGGACTCTGGAGTCTTGAGTATAGTATGGATATTCTTATTCCACTAGGAAGCCATTACCTGAGTGGCCGCTATCGATCTTCTTCTACTACACCATTAGCAAACCGCAGGGCATGTGTTTCAGAAGAAAGAGAGCATTTGCATTTAACCAAATGACATAACGCGTGCGCCAATCCATTAGTTAAAGTTTGTATTTGGCATCATTGAATTGCATATATCAACCCACGAAATAGTACAAGATGGAAAAGCAACACACCAAAACTAAGGTCAAACATATAAAGCAAAGCAAAGCAAAACATCGAGAATTTACTTAATTTTGTCGATTTGACTCTGGCTCTTTGCATTACAGTGAATTCAGCATACAAAATCCTAGAAGAGCAACTACCATCGAAGTTGATATGATTTTGAGTTTATTTTCCCTTTTGTAATTTTGAAGTTTTATTGTTACGATATCAATATCATAGGCTATTTGAATCTGTCACTGCATTATGTGGCTTGGAAAGGGGTACCATGCCAATGAGAGAAAATGGTTGCAAACAGGACGAAATTAAGAGTGTTTATATCTCTAAACCATACAGTTAAGTTACTTAAGTAGAATTAGATAGAAGAACCAAATTCAAATAAGATTAAGAAATCCAAATCAGAATCAAAACTAAAGTCAAACCCGGAACTAAACTCAGATAAAGAACCCTTGACAGAACAATATGATAGGCACGTCAAGTGGCTTAAAAGATGAAAGAATACCTGAAATGGGAATAAGTTATAGACTTCTCGAACACTCATCCTTCAATTAAGCAATGCAGGTAACCGTTTCCCACGTGCATCTTAACAATCACTAGCTCTTCTCCAAGATCTTTCAATGAAACAAGGCTGTGAATATGAGGAGTTGCTTGAACATACCCTGGTAAACATTTAGCATGCCATAGTTTCTGAAAAGTTGTATACATAGGGTCATAACAAGAGAGAACGCCGTTCAGCCAAAGCAGAATTTCAGTCTCTGTTAGGGATAACAGTTGACCCTTATCATGGGTTAAGCCTGAACCCGATTTTCTGCTGACCACGTTCATCCAAATATAAGACTTAAAGTAGGCATGATTTTTTATACGAGTGGTACAGTTGTTCATAATACTCTTCTTGAATACCCATATAGTCATCATAGGTTCACCTTGCCTTATGTTACGAAGACACAGATACAGGATGCACCAGGAAAATACTTTTGATGGAAGAATTTCTAGTTTTCAGAACTTTCAGAACATCTTTGTAATTAAGAAGGGCAGGTAAGAATAACAAAACTCACAAAATTTATTAGGCATTATACTCAGTTTTAGATCATTATTAAAAACTAAAAAAGATATAATGGGGTTCGTTGGCATCATAGATAAAATGGAGAATTAATGAACAAGAATGAATAAAATCGTAAACTGGAAACAGTAATTTGAATGTAATACTGTTGGGAGTTTAAGAACCGAGCCCTCTTTTTTCCCAATCAGCTCGTATTTCTCTAGAACGCCTAATACTTTGAAAAAGCATTGGCGCGCTCAGTGTATTATTAATGGCGCCAGGCACCTTCGCCTCTATAATTTCCTGACCATAATATCTATATCCCTTGAAACATTCGTCATAGAGAATGTCTTCTAGTTCCTTGGGAAATTTATCCGGCTTAATCACCATCTCATAAAGTTGCTGTTCACCATCTAACAATCGAAATAACTTCAATTCCTCAGTTGTTGGAGTACCATAACACTTGCCCAGATAAATGGAAGCTTGAGAAAGATTTTGAACAACATTTACATAACGGTCAAACTTATTGCGCAACTCTAGGATTTCCTTGATGACTGTGTACAAAAGATGAAAATCCTCCGCCTCTGTGATGATGTAATGCTTAAATAGATGCAACCCTAGACATGCTAAACAAACACTACTAGAGTTAAACTCACAATTCTCAAAGTAGTTGTATTCCTTGAAATCCAAAATCCGATCAAATAAATCCTTAACTTTATCCGAACGGGTAGTTAATTGGATGTTAGCACAAAACCCACAATCTAAAGCCAGCTGCAATGCAGCTCTAATGCCTTGTAACTGAAAAAGGAAAAGTGGATATCCTTTTGGAGAATACCCAACAGCAGCCACTTTTGGCCTGGCATAATTGTCGATGAAGGTAACTGCATAACCCCCTTTTCCTGCCTCCTCATCTAGAAAAGCATCTATTATTGCAGTGTTACACAACTTACAATCATCTGCCCTAGTATAGACAGTTCCTAACCAGTTAGGCTTTCCCTCTTGACACCAAGAAGCTTTCCACTCATTCATATCTGGTACTGGTGCTGGTTTATAAAATACACCAAGATCCTTGAGCCTTTGATCAGTTGTCAACAACTTCCAAACCATAGCATCAAAATATAAGGTATCCATCCCAATATGATTATCAACGTAATCACTGTAAAGATAACAAAGACAATGAGAAATGCCAATAATACGACTATTGATAAATCATGAAGGTTGTAAGTATCATCCCATACATAGTAACAAAAATGGGTACTATTCAATAGGTATTATGTTGGCTCTCTAGGACACAAAAACTATCCGAAATGATGAAGATTTTTAACCGTAAGATATTTATTCAATAGTCTAGATTTTTAACCCTGTTGTAGTTGGTGGTATCCGATTTCTGGTGGCTCCTTCACTTAAACTCTATGAATTCAAAGATTAGTGTTAACTTAAAAGGCTGTTTAGAAGAATATTCCATTTCAAAAATCAAATTACGTTAACTCTTAAACACAACATAGAGATTCTGAATATGAGGAAATAAAACAAACGCTTAAGGTTCAATGTTGGTGTTGTTTCGGTTATCTCACTATAAATTTATGGCATAACAAGAAATCTTAACTAAATTATGATTTTGTCTCTTCTTAGAAGTATGTGTGTCAAGGAGAAGTAACAACAACAGTAGATTTATCAAAGAAGGATACCATACCTTAATATATTAAAGGCCAAGTCCCACATCTTATCTACCTTCCTAAGTGACCAATCCCGACCAACATTGACTTGCTGCAAAATCAAAATAAGAAAAGTGGTACGGATCATTCAACATTTTACATTTATGAACAACAAGCAATACGAATATATATACTTATACAGGGAGGACTTTTACTACTCACATGTCCTGGTGCAGGTTGATAAAGTGATGCTAATAAAACGCTGTCTGGTGGACGTGGTTGGCTCTTTAATGTGAATTTAAGTTGAGTTGTAGCACGAAACCATAATTTCTTCTCAGGAGATGATACCAGGAAACCACTTACAGCTTGGGGTACTGTAAATGCTGTTGATAATATTCTTCGAGAAGAGGAGGAGGCAAGTTTGTTGAAAATTGAATAACTTTTTTTTTACCAATGAAAACAAAAACAAAATTAAAACTTAGAATATAATTAGAAGAAAAATAAGTAAAAAGGTTTTGTACGTGTTTTTAAGTTTTACCTCATGGCTACTAGATAATTTGGTAAGTCGATTATGATTTAGTTTTCAAATAGATCTTAATCACACACGTCTTAACTTAAGTTATTTCCTCCGCTTCTGTATTCTTCTACCCAGATAACTACTCCACTCTACAACTCTCTTTGCGCTTGTTCTTTATATATGCCTTTCATTTATAAAAGCAAACAACGGTGAGTCAAAACTCCCCACAAGCCACAAATACAACCGCGACGCCTGTCTTGCCAAAACAGAAAGATGAACAGGGTGTTAGTCGTGGGAGATTTCAGTGTATTTCAATAGAGTTGGCAAATCCCCTGTTAGTCGTGGGGGAGTTTGTCAAAATCTTTTAAAATCTCTGTTAGTGGTGAGAGATTTCTAGGAGTTTCTAAAACTACCTCAAAATCTCTTAAACTCCCCTGTTAGTGGTGAGAGATTTGATTAGAATCTCTTAAACTCCCTGTTAGTCATAAAACACTAGAGTTATAGGGAGTTTACAATTTGGGGGAGTCTGGGGGAGTTTGAGGGAGTTTCATGATGTTTTTGTGCTTGGACCAAATCTCTCAAAAAACAAGAGATTTCTGGGGAGTTAGGGTTAAACTCCCCCAAATTGTCTAGACTCTCATACACTCCCTCTAAATCCCTAGGGATTTAAATACATTAAAATATCTCAAACCCTCCCACGACTACCCCTGGAAGAGAAAGTGACGAGGAGAGCGAGTTTTTTTTAATACCATAACTAGGGTTTCGTTGAGTTTTTTTTTTTTTTTAATGCCATAACTAGGGTTTCGTTGAGTTTTTTTTTTTTTTTTGAAGCAATTTTTGTTAGCTTAGGTGGCGAAGAGTTTGGGTAAATACAAAGTCGGACCCAGGGTCTGACTTAATGAAATTGGGGGCTAGAATGAACATTCCTAAGTGCAAGTCAAGTGTTTTATCATATCATTTGTCTGTGATGTTTTTTTTTTCTTTTTCTTTTTCTTTTTTTCTTGTGTAGTTGCACGCGCTATGCATTACTTTGATGATCTACCTAAGCATATGCTCTTTGTATAGTTAATACTCTGTCAGTTTCATTTGTTTTTTAATACCATGTACCGAAGAATTTGAAGTGGTTGATCTTTGGCCTAATGTAGGAATGGGAACACCCACCAACGGGATAATTTCAGCTCAACCGGAAAGAGGGTTCTCAGTTTTCTCTCAGAATGCTCGTCCAATTGGTCGAGACCCTATTAAAATGTTGACAAAAGAAGATATTGATAATGCTCATTCATATCATGTGTCTTGAATAATTGTGTCGAAGTTCGGCCATACCTCGTGTAAGTAACTCCTTTACAGTTTGGCTTTCATTACAGTTTTCCTTTCACCGCTGCACAATACATCCGTTTCATGTACAACATCATCATAGAAAAAGACGAGGAAAGAGCAGGAGAATGATTTGGTTGGGATTCTAGAAACAGAGCTTGAAAGTGAACGTGCATTGACATTAAGTCAGAAGGCAGAACTCGAGAGTCAACGTGCATTGACCCTTAGCCATAAGGGGTTGGACTGGAGAACCAGCTCGTGCTGACCCTGACTCAAAAGGCTGAACTAGAGAGTCCAGAGTCAGCAAATGTAAAGAATTTAGAAGACAGTGTATTTGTTTTCACAAATGTGAAGTATTTGTTATTCCATTCAATGCTATATATAGTTACAATTAAAGTAGGGTTTACAATGAATCAGGATAATCAAATACTAAGTAAGCTAACTAAGTAGACTACAAATCTGGAAGACTAAGACATATTGTTGCAGTGATACATAATAGGAAGACCAGAAGATATTGTTACATAATTGGTGGTACGAATATATGACACATATATCGTTAATACCCCCCTCAAGTTGGAGCAGGAGAGATTGAACGAATGCCCAACTTGCCAACCAGATGCTGGAATTGACGCACTCCTAACGCCTTGGTGAATATGTCGGCATCTGCTGATGGAAGATGTTTGGGCAGAATCAAACCATTGAGCAATTTCTCACGGACAAAATAACAGTCTATTTCAATGTGTTTAGTTCTTTCATGAAAGACAGGATTTTGAGCAATATGAATTGCCGCCTGACTATCACAAGAGACAATAATAGGGAGTGTACATGGAATGTGCAAGTCCCTGAAAAGATATTTTAGCCATTTTAGTTCAGCTGTTAAATTCGCAAGAGCACGATACTCGGCTTCAGTGATGACCGAGCAACTGTTGGTTGCTTCTTGGATTTCCAAGAAATAACCAGTAGTGGAACGTCTAGTCATAGGACACCCTGCCCAATCAGAGTCAGTGTATCCTCTGAGAAGCAGAGGACTAGAAGAAGAAAAGAATATGCCATGGCCAATTGTGCCTTTTAAGTATCTTAGCACATGATGATTAGCATCAAGATGTGCTGTATGAGGATGTTGCATAAATTGACTCAGATAATTCACAACATATGTGATATCTGGTCATGTTACTGTAAGGTACAGTAGACGTCCAATTAATCGACGGTAAATAGAAGGATCAGGCAAAGCTTTGCCATCTTCAACACGTAATTTCAAATGTGCATCCATAGGAAATGATGAAACTCGCGCACCTGTGAGACCAGAGTCTTTTAGTATATCCAATGTATACTTCCGACATAGAAAAATTCCCTTTGGAGATCTAGAAACTTCTAAGCCTAAAAAATACTGCAATTTACCCAAGTCTTTGATGGAGAAATGGGATGCAAGTCGTGATTTAAGAGAGGTAATGAACACAACTTCTAGTAGCTTGAGTCTTGATCACTTTATCTTGACCTTTGACTTATAGCTTGACTCTTCATCACTTCCTCTTGATCGTTGACCACCTCGATATATTCTAACATCCCCCCCGCAAGTTGGACACGTAGAAAATCAAAGTGTTCAACTGGAATACTGACTCGATGAACACAACTTTATGAGTGACGACATCAATCATGAAATCAAAAGAAAATAAAAACACTGATTATTGATGTGAAAAACAAAATTTGAATTTTGAAGCGGAAGCAACATGAGCGGATCTCCCCGCTCTGATACCATAATAAATTATGAGTATCGAGGGACATTGATTCTAGAAAAATAAAATATGAGAAGAGATTTTAACGTGGTTCGGTCAACTCTACCTACGTCCACAAGAAACCCCGTAGGGTGAATAATATTGATCTCCAGACTGATTTTGATGGGATGATTTACGATTACAATGACACTCTTTATTTATAGAGTGAATATGTAAATAATTAAGATATTATCTTATTCTTAAAAATATATCTTAATTAACAATAATATTTTCTAATTAACTAGAATATAGAAAATATGAGAAACTAATTAAATAGATACTTCCCAATATAGAAAATCAACTAAATTAAAAGATCTTCTATTCATGGATACTTAGCTCGATCTCCGTCAATCTTCTATATTGCTTGATCTCCGTCGATCTTCTAGTAGCTTGAGTCTTGATCACTTTATCTTGAACTTTGACTTATAGCTTGAGTCTTCATCACTTCCTCTTGATCGTTGACCACCTCGATATATTCTAACATTTTCTTATTCACCTTATAAGTAAGTTTAGCTGTATTTACATTCTAATTTTTCTTAAATCTCTTTGGTTAATGTTTATGTAGAATGAATCTAACAAGAACTCTGCATCAACAACACTGAATTTAGGAGGCATCTTTGATGGCGAACATGAGATATGTCTATGGGGAACTTTGGTATACTCAACAGTTATATACAACATCTAATACAAAATTTATTTTGATAAACCGTAGGATAAACAATGTACCAGAAGATACACATCTGTTTCATGTACAACATCATTACGAGAGAGACGAGCAAGGAGCAACCGACTCTAGAAACAGAGCTTAAAAGTGAACGTGCGTTGAATTTACGTCAAAAGGCTGAACTTGACAATCGAAAGCATTATCCCAGTGTCCGAAGGCGTAACTCGAGACCCAACGTGCATTAACCTCTCGGCCATAAGGTTGAACACGGAACCAGTTCAACAAACATAACTCAAAACTCAACGTTTGTTAACTAAGTGTCAACATGTCGAACTTGAGAGCACACGAGAGTTGTGCAGGGGACAAAATCACTCCTTTAGGATCAAAGACAACTTCTTAAAGATCAACAAGAACGCTTTTGAAACAGCTTGAGAACTCGTTTTAACGAACCAGTCTGAACTTCCATTTATATGCCTAGCTAGGGAAGATCTTACGAAGCTCTTGCCCGAAAGAACGCATACATACGAAGAAAGTTTAGAATGAAGTCAAGTAGAAATTAAACTTTCTTTTAACGGTTTAATATTTGATGGTCCTCGCCTTCATGAACGCCGATTCTTCTCGAGAATCCGCCGAAATGGTTACTCTCGCACCATCTCATAATTTTGAAGAAACTACCTTTTTTTGAACCCATATTTAAGGATACCTTTTGATGTAGTCGGCTTATTTCTGTAATAACCACCAAAAAGCACATCCTTGAAAGAAGACTCCTAAGTTGAAAACAGCATGACCGACCCAGCCCGGCCCGTTGCATTCTGACACTGTAACTGACACTTGGCAGAACTCTCTGGAAAACGACAACTCAGAAAGAACATTCTGAGAGCAAAACCGCTTCAAAAAGACCGCCAAAAATAAAGTAAAACCAGAAACCAGTAGAACCCTCTAGAACCTTTGAAAACCACCTTCAGGAACACTCCCGAAACCATAATTCCACCACATATAAAATATCGCCCTCAATCTCCGATTCGCATCAACATAGAAAATAAAATAATATTATCATCGCAATCTCAAAAACCGCTTTCTATTCAATTCCGATTCAGAAAAGTCTATTCTCTGTGTGTGAATTTGGTTAGATTTCAATGGCGGAAGTACAGATGGGAGGAGAAGCACCAGAAACATTTGCGTTCCAAGCTGAGATCAATCAGTTGTTGAGTTTGATTATAAATACTTTTTACAGTAACAAAGAGATCTTCTTAAGAGAATTGATCAGTAACTCATCTGATGCGTTGGATAAAATCAGATTCGAAGGGTTAACTGATAAGAGTAAATTGGAGGCGCAGCCGGAGTTGTTTATTAGGATTGTTCCTGACAAAGTTAGTAAGACTCTTACGATTATTGATAGTGGCGTTGGAATGACTAAATCAGGTATGAATTTCTGAAACTCTAATTTTAATCTTGAATTTTCTCTGGTAGTATAAAATTTGTGCTTCATTTTGGTTTGGAATCGGTGTTAACTCGGCGTGACTCAGTCAATTAGTGATCGGTGATTTTCTGCAATTTGTACGTTTCTTATTCAGTAATTGATGATTTTGAACGAGTTATGAATATCTGTTTAGTAGATGGTTGAGTAAATTTTGGCTGTACCGAGTCAGTGTCGAGTGAGTTGATCAACTGATTCATTGCGTGTATATCGATTTCTGCCTAAATTGTTGCTAGAAACGGGTTTCAAAGCCGATTTCAATCGGGATTCATATGGTTTACTGAAATTTTTTAGGATTGTAGTTGAATTACAGCTGTATGCTGTGTGCTTTCAAAGATTTTGGTAATTCTGTTGGTTCTGATTGTGTTTTGGTTATGGGAATTGGCAGATTTGGTGAACAATTTGGGAACAATTGCAAGGTCAGGAACCAAAGAGTTTATGGAAGCTTTACAAGCTGGAGCAGATGTTAGTATGATTGGACAATTTGGTGTTGGGTTTTACTCTGCTTATCTTGTTGCTGAGAAAGTAATTGTGACTACTAAACACAATGATGATGAACAATACATTTGGGAGTCACAAGCTGGTGGATCATTCACTGTTACTAGAGATGTTGATGGTGAACAATTGGGTAGAGGGACTAAAATCACTCTATTCCTCAAGGAGGATCAGGTAGGACAAACTTTCCAGTTTCCTTTGTGTTTCTGTATTTGGTTCAATTGATGTTTGTTTGGATGCTGATTGTGGTTATGTGTTGTTTTTGCAGTTGGAATACTTGGAAGAGAGGAAGATCAAGGATCTTGTGAAGAAGCATTCTGAATTCATTAGTTACCCAATTTATCTCTGGACTGAGAAGACAATTGAGAAGGAAGTGAGTGATGATGAAGATGATGAGCCAAAGAAGGAAGAAGAAGGAGCTGTTGAGGAAATTGATGAGGAGAAAGACAAGGATACTAAGAAAAAGAAGAAGGTCAAGGAAGTTACTCATGAATGGGAATTGATCAACAAGCAGAAGCCAATTTGGTTGAGGAAACCAGAGGAGATCACAAAGGAGGAGTATGCTGCTTTCTACAAGAGTTTGACCAATGATTGGGAGGAACATCTTGCTGTCAAGCATTTTTCTGTGGAAGGGCAGCTTGAATTTAAGGCAATTTTGTTTGTGCCGAAGAGGGCTCCTTTTGATCTTTTTGATACCAGGAAGAAGATGAACAACATCAAGTTGTATGTCAGGAGGGTGTTCATTATGGATAATTGTGAGGAGTTGATTCCTGAGTACCTTGGATTTGTTAAGGGCGTCGTCGATTCTGATGACTTGCCACTCAACATCTCTCGTGAAATGCTTCAACAGAACAAGATTTTGAAGGTCATTAGAAAGAATCTTGTGAAGAAGTGTATTGAAATGTTCACTGAAATTTCTGAGAACAAGGAGGACTATGCTAAGTTCTATGAGGCGTTCTCTAAGAACTTGAAATTGGGTATTCATGAGGACAGCCAGAACAGAGCCAAGATTGCTGACTTGCTCCGTTACTACTCTACAAAGAGTGGAGATGAGATGACCAGCTTGAAGGATTATGTTACCAGGATGAAGGAGGGACAGAAGGATATCTACTACATTACTGGCGAAAGTAAGAAAGCTGTTGAGAACTCTCCATTCTTAGAGAGGCTCAAGAAGAGAGGCTATGAGGTTCTGTTCATGGTTGACGCCATCGACGAGTACGCAGTTGGGCAATTGAAGGAATACGATGGGAAGAAGCTTGTTTCTGCAACTAAGGAAGGTCTAAAACTAGATGAGACTGAAGAAGAGAAGAAGCTGAGAGAGGAAAAGAAGAAGTCCTTTGAGAGCCTTTGCAAGACTATTAAGGACATTTTGGGTGACAAAGTCGAGAAAGTTGTGGTTTCTGACAGAATTGTGGATTCTCCTTGTTGCTTGGTGACTGGAGAATATGGGTGGACTGCCAACATGGAGAGGATTATGAAAGCTCAAGCATTAAGGGATAGCAGCATGAGTTCTTACATGTCCAGTAAGAAGACTATGGAGATAAATCCTGACAATGGAATCATGGAGGAGTTGAGGAAGAGAGCGGAGGCTGACAAGAACGACAAGTCCCTCAAGGATCTGGTGATACTGTTGTTTGAGACTGCTTTGCTGACTTCTGGTTTCAGCCTGGATGAGCCGAACACCTTTGCTGCGAGAATTCACAGGATGTTGAAGTTAGGCCTGAGCATCGAGGAAGAGGAAGAAGCTGCTGGTGATGATGCAGAGATGCCTGCACTCGAGGAAGATGTAACTGAAGAGAGCAAGATGGAGGAAGTCGATTAAGGAAGAGTTAGCAGGTCATCTGCTTGTGGTGGTCCTTTGTTCAAAGCTGGGTCTTTTCTGTTTGTTTTCTTGTTTTGTTTTTGTTTTCGAGTCCCCCTGTCAGTCCTGTAATAGTAAGAGTTGTTAATACTGGAGTTGTTTTTAGGCTTCGTTTTAGTAATACAATCTTTTCATCCCAATTGTCATGTTTTTAGGCCTCGACTGTATGGAATTACCCTTTGTAAGCAACAGTCCCCCACAAAATGAATTGTCGGGCTCTTCTGCCATTAACAGAGATGCCCATCTGAAATCAATTTTCCAATAAGTGGACAAGATGTAACTGAAATCAATCTTTGATGCAAGTCGATGCACAAATGACAGGGCTTGCATTTTCTTATTCTTTTTACCTCTGGGAAGAAGAAAGGAAAAAGAAAACAAAACAAATTACCGAAACTTATAGGTAGAAGAACTTCTGTCAACGCCCATTGCAGTTCTAATAAAGATAGGAGGATGACTCCAGCAGAAACGGTCTTCTCAGGAAGAAACACTCCATCTTGCCAATAGATCAACCACATAGTTTCACTCTCTATAAACATGAGAGTAACGAAAATCAATTGTCAGGCTAAGATCCAGTGCCACAGTTGAAGAACAATGTTGTGTAGTCTCACAGCAACGATGTGAGGCACACAAAAGGCGAAACTGGACACCAGATTCTGACCAGAATGTTAGCTATTTTCATATGTAACAATTTTATTATGAAGTATTTTCCAGAGTATCCACGCACGTCTAGGAGGCAGACAAGCTTCCACTATTGTACGAAAACGTCATCAGTTCCACTTCGAGGTCGACAATATTCATAAGCTTCTTTAAGAGAGATCAACCCCTTTTAGCTCCTCCGCGGTTCCACCAAATCATAGTATCTTCCATTCACCATTAACAATAAGGTCAGCCACTTTAGTTTGTAAGCCAGAAGTGCCTATTGGAATGCACCGCCGGTCTTTCCAAAAATCTGTACTTTCCCCATTACCCACCAGCCAAAACAGTTGAGGTTAACTCCACTGTTCTCTAGTGCCCGGACAGATTGAAGCTGGCTTGGATGTAGTAGTTGCAGTGAATCTCTCGTAAAGAGCATCTCCAATGACCGTTAAAGTTTGCCAAGTTGTCTTCATTAAAGAAGCGTAGTTAAGACTAGGAATGGATATCGAAGGTTGAGGCCCCCTCTGTAAAAGGTAAGCAGACATGTTTTCCAGGCGACAGTAACATTCTTGCGAATATTAATATCTCCCGAGTCCCCTACCAAACAAAAGTTTTTATCCATCGCTCAAGTTTTGAATACTGGCCTTGGGCCAGTCATACACATGGAAGCTATACAATGAAGAACAAACTCAGTATTACAGATCTAACTAACTTGACTCTTCCTTACCTTGAAAAATTGGGACTCCAAGATAACGCAAAGGTTATGCTTGCACAAAGCATGACACGGGTTTCATGTTTGAAATGATCTGTCATCCATGTTTTCTATTGTATATGTAATGTATGTGCTCTCAGTTGAACTAATTTTTGTCATGTCAGATTTGAGATTCACAGATATTTGTTACATTCAGACGTTATTTTAATTTTGGTGTACTTCTTTTCTCATTTAAGCCAAGGCCAAGAGGTTCCAGGAGGAGATGCAGAAACCAAGTGAAAGATTGACCCCAAGATTAAATAGGCTCTTCTGTATCTTAATGCATCTGACGCAATTGGAAGATACTGGGAAGAAATAAGAAAAAAAGGATTATTATAGGATGTAGCATAAAATTAGACCAAATTCAGCTGCATGACACAATATTAAACCAAAAACTGCGTAGTAATATTATCGGATGTAACACAAAATTTATCCTCTTCTCTTGGATTTTTCTCCTAATGCTTCGAGTGAAACATTGCTGTGCACATAAGGAATTGCTTTAATAATCACCCTGGGACTGTCATCCCACAGTTTTCTTAGTGTTGTATTTTCCGAGTCGTAACAAAAGACACTTCTATTATGCGACATTAGAACTTGATTGCTCTTTGTAACCGCAAATGGCGTATATCTTACGTCGTTGGTGCATGGTATACTAAATGTCTTCCTCCAACTCAACACGAACTCATGCTGCTTTTTAGCGTCATAACTGCTAAACTTTTTCTTTTTCTCTAATGCCCATATGTGAATAAATCTATCTTCTTTTCCTACATCATCCATATGAACAACACACAGATATCCTCCCAACAATTGAAGAAAAGTATCTAGACCATTAAAATACGGAATTGTTTGTAATAGTTTTGGTAATGAGATCAATTCAAACTTCTCTTCTGCTAAGTCGAAAGCTACGATTTTCTTTTTGTGCTTCTCAAACCAATGTAGGGTTCCATTAGCACAAACACCGGCCTTCAGACTTAAACGGAGATCAACTCTTCCGAAATCTCTCCACCCACGACCACTACCCAACGTGTATACTTGAACATAGCTGCAACAATTAATATTAGAAGTGAAAAACTCACGGAAGATTCTAACAACTTTATACTCATCCGTGGAATGATTGTAACCAAATCCAGGACTAAAATAACCCTCCACCGGTTTGACGAAGTTGAATGTTGGAAGATAAACATATTCCCCGGTAATGGGATTGCAGATGTAAATGGGATCATAATAGTACCCTAAAGCGGACTTGCACAGTGCCAAGAAACAAACCAAGCCATTGCATGAACCAACCATGTCAGACAAAGGAGGTTCAAACTCAAGAGACGGATGATTATCGATTTCCACAAGTGTCTTGTAAGAGTAAATCTCATGCATATCAATATCATTGTATTCCTCTCCTCCAAAATAGAGTTTGGAATCAGGGTTCCACCCAAACTTAAAAAGGAGACCTACCTTGAAAATACTTGATATAGTATGTCGTTGTGGGCTTGCAAACTAGTTTGCAGTTGATAATAGCTTCGTAAGGCAACCGAGATAGTAAATCTAGGATTATGTCAGTAGGTAACTTCTCCATCTTATGAATTCTAGATATATAATAACTCACCCGTCCGCACTGGCTGCCATGATTTTGCAGCTTTTGTTATAAGATTTTGCTCAGTTTTATACTCCAAAACCCTATAATGCATTCCAGTTCTTGTACAGGAAAACCAATACAATGGCAAAATACGAAACTGTCCCCGAATTTTTTTTTGCCTTGGTTAAACTGGGTAGCCCAGTAGGACTATGATCCCTACAAATCGGACCAATAGCATTCTTTATTACCATTGGGGATTTTTAAAGAATCTATCATTGGGGAAATTACCATTGGGTATTTTTGGACACTTCCAATAGCATTTTTTCCACAGATACATTGGGTAGATTCCAGATAGCATCCCTAAAAATGTAGGGACTAGAAATGCTATTGATTTGAAGGGCTCAATAGCATAAAAAATTACACAGAAATTACAATGATATCTGGGGAAGAATGCTATTTTATGGAATCTACTACTGGAAATTACACAGAAATAGCATAAAAATTACCATAAAATAGCATTCTTCCCCAATGATATCTGGAATCTACTACTGGAAATTACACAGAAATTACCATAAAAAATGTATTTGTAGGGCTCAATAGCATTCTTCTATATCATTGGGGATTTTTAGATTCCAGATACAATAGCATTCTTTATTACCATAAAAAACCAATAAGCAAACCAAACCATTGGAAGAACCCAACATCCGGATATTTTCCACAGATACAAACGGGTTATTCAATTCAACCGAATGATTACACATATCTTCAGTAGTAGATGCTGATAATAATAATGAATGATAACTCATGCAGCAAATTACATCACGTGTCCCATGAGGTTTAAATATGAGACTAGGGTCGTTTTTCTGGGCAGAATGATTAAGATGAGATTTAACAAAAATAGGATCAGAAATTAGTTTAAACCAAGTCTTGCACACACACTTACATGTAAGTAATGACTTTACAGGTACCCTTACCAGGATGTCTTGGTAGAGCTCTTCCGGGAGGCTAGACATTGCTTCTTCTCCTTCTGCTTCCGATTTGAGAGACAAAAAAGAAAAAAAACTAGGGTTTGTTTTTCTCTTTTTAGCTCAGAGAACCCTATATACAGGAAAAATATTGCCAGAGTTTATAAAGTTCATTTTTCGGGTATTTTCCGGCCCGAAGCAAAGCACGGCCCACTTTGGGGTGGCACAGCTAATATATGGGGATGTATTGTTGAAAAGTTCATACTTTGGAGTTTATTTGGAGTTTTTGGTAGACTTAGGAAGCAGCAATCAAATACATATGGGCTTCGTAATAAACTTTTGATAAGATGCTTTCAAATTGACCACCATATCGCAAAGGGTAGACAAAATCTCAAGAAAATGAGAGGCTTGGTAGAGATCTTCATCTTCCAATTCCAAAGGAATTCAATAATTGTCGTGGGGTGAACCCAAACAAACCTCAGTTGTTGTAAAAAATGATCCCATATTTGCCTAATAAAAGAATAGTGAAGGAACAAATGCTCTACCGACTCTTCACTGGTATTACAAAATGCACAAATGTTTACTACTGTCATACCCCTTCTAGAAAACATGGAGAGAGTAGGAACCACTCAATTTGCGGCAACCCACACCAAGAAACCAATTTTAGGAGGAATTGTCTTATTCCAAATGTATTTAGAAGGAAAATTTAAAGATGTGGTTTGTCCCTGATTATGCATAAGCCAAGCATAGCAAGAACTAACAGAAAAGATACCTTTTGGACTTCCACTCCCGTTTATCGTCGTCTGCAGTAGTATTAGATGCGACTAACAGAAATGATTCATGAAGTTCGTTTATAGATGCTCTAGGCCTCTGTTATTTCTGCAAGCCTTGTAATATTAGGATGACATCAAAGATTCGAGATAAACACGCGTCTTACTACTCGGCTTAAATTAGCACAGAATAAGAATGTCTCAAAGATTAATAAAGAGCTCGTACTCATTTCGATTCACCATCGTGAATTAGGCTTTTACAAATTTAGCAGTTGCTGCTTACTAAAGTGTTTGTGTCAGTGTTCAAATTTTCGCTTACTCTCATATAATGTGATGACAGACTTTAGTTCATGAAAGTCGAGTAAATTGTGGAGCATGATTTACTCATTAAAAGCAAAATACAAAGATATTATGAGAATGTAACACGTATACAAGAATTCCAAGTGACCAGAAGACCACCGAGGTATCCGTGCGGTATACATCAGAGAAGATATTAAAGATTGCAAGATAAAAATATCCTTGTAATCTTTGTAATTTCCTAAATATCTCCATAGTCAGAGATATTTAGATTCTGTATTATCTTCTTAATTAAGTTTAGAATATCCGTCACTCTATAAATAAGAGTGTAGATGTAATTGTAAGATTATCTCGGCATGTGATAATGATCAATAACATTTCACCATTCGGGGTGTCTCAGTGGCTGTAGGCATTAGTGCCGAACAACTTTAATTCTCTTGTCTTCTTTATTTATATTTGATTCATCTTGTTTAATCGATGATCCGTCTCGATGATACCCATAATTTATTATGGTATCAGAGCAGGGAGATCCGCTCAATCGCTTCCGCTTTCTAATTTTTGGGTTATCATTTTCATCGATTTTGTTAAGGTAAGCATCAATAATAGTCGATTTTATTCTCCATCAGAATTGTTGTCCAATAACTCTTCCTAATTTATTTTTTTGTTATCCTTTGTGCCTAGTTCATTTGGAACTTTTATTTGCTCAATCAAATTGAATTTATGTGTAATACTAGTTAAACATCCACTGTCTAATCAATCAATAAAATTTTCAAAATGGGAATCAACATCTTTTATCCCAATATTTTCCTCTAGGATTTATTAATTTGATGTGATCACAGACTAAAACCATATACACATAATGACCAGTTTTCACGTTGATCGCCGTGAACTCATCATCAGTGTCAAACAATTTTCTCATTAATCTGTTTGTTTGTTTGTTTTGTCAAGAACACTCAATTCAGTTCTTCGATTGTTTGCATGATTTATCCAAGATCTACAGTATCACATAATTCATGCTCCCATGAGCTAATTTTTTTTTTTGCTCTCTAATTGATCACTTTCTGGTCATTTTATTCATGTGGTTTATCAGCACAACAAATGATCATCGATCAATTACGAATGTTTCTGCAAACTTTGTTGTGATTACTGGAAGGATACATCAAACCGTTTTTTTGTCAGTGTACGTGCCTTGTTCATTCGGCACTTTCAGAGTTTCCTTTGATCAATAAAATGAAACTAATATATTTTCCCATATATTCAACAACCTTCAATACCACTTTTTCGTGGAGAAAATTATGATTTTTGGGCTATCAAAATGAAGACCTTCTACATGTCACAAGATGTGTGGGAGATTGTACAAAAGGGGTATGATGAAATTGAAGATACATCAACTCTAACACAACCCTAAAAGGATTTACTTAAGGAGAGTAGAAAGAAGAATGCAAAAGCATCCATGTACATTCAACAAGGAGTTGGAGACACTATTCTTCCAAGAGTAATCCATTTTCCTATAGCTAAAGAAGCTTGGGATATTCTTCAACAAGAGTATAGAGGTAATAAGAAGGTAAGAGAATTAAAATTACATTGATATAGAAGAGATTTTGAGAATCTAAAAATGAATGAGAATGAATGTTTGAATGGGTTTTCTTAAAGAATTGTTGAAGGTGTTAATAATATGTTGATGTGTGGTGAGAAGATGGAAGAAAGAAGAATTTGTGAGAAGATATTGATATGCTTGCCGGAGAAATTTGAACCCATTGTGGCGGTTTTGGAAGAGATTAAAGATTTCTCTATATTAAAGTCACAAGAATTATGGGATTCCTTGAAGGTGTATGAGCAAAGGTTGTCAAGACACTCCGAAAAGTCAATTGAGAGTGCTTTTCAATCAAAGTTGAACTTGAACTCAAAAAATTCAGCAACAAAGAAAAACGAGTACAAGGGTGAATCAACATCAAACTTCAAAGGAAAGGGAAAATGGAAGAAAAGAGGAGCTAATTCCAACAACTACACAAAGACTGATTCGTCTAAAGTACCAAGATGCAATTTTTGCAAGAAGAATGGTCATTTGGAGAAGAAGTGTTGGAACAAAGGAAAACCCCAATGTCGCAATTGCAAGAAGTATGGACATTTGGAGAAAGATTGTAGATACAAAGAAGATGAAGAACAAGCCGGTAGAGTGGAAGAAAAAGAAGAATTTTTTTTTTGTTTTATGCTTGTAAAAGTGCCATGGTGACTTCCAAGAGTGAAGTTTGGTTTGTGGATAGTGGATGCACAACTCATATGTCCAGTGAAAGAAGCTTGTTTGTTGATATGGATACCTCCATAAACTCTCTAGTGAAGATCGATGGGTGATGAAAATATGGTTCAAGCTAACGGAAGAGGTATTATTTGTGTGCAAACTATCAATGGAGAAAAATGCATTAGAGATGTGTTATATGTTCCGGATTTGGCACAAAATTTGCTTAGTGTTGGGCAACTTGTGGAGCTTGGGTATGCGGTCCATTTTGAACATGGATATTGCACCATTTATGACAAGAAGAAGAACAACAAGAGACAAGTCATGAAGAGTATCAAGATGGAGAAAAATAGAAGCTTTCCAATTATGTTTGAAAAGCAAAAAAATATTGCATTGAGGACGGAAACCATTGATGAAACATGGTTATGGCATAAAAGACTTAGGCATTTGAATTTCAATAGTCTCAAGGTGCTTTCCAACAAGAACATGGTGCAAGGACTTCCACAACATATCAACTAAAAACATGGAGTATGTGAAGGTTGTGCACTTTGGAAGCAACATCGTCAACCATTCCCAAAAGGTGTAGCATGGAGATCAAAAGAACTTTTTGGTTTGGTACATACCGATGTGTGTGGACCGATGAAGACAACAACTCATGGAGGTAATAGATACTTTATATTATTCATTGATGATTTAAGTCGTATGACTTGGGTGTACTTCATGAGACAAAAGTCCGAAGTTTTTAGCATCTTCAAGAAGTTTAAGCACCTTGTTGAAAAGCAAAGTGGTCACTACATCAAAGTTTTGATAAGCGATAGAGGCAAAGAGTACAACAACAAAGAGTTTGATAAATTTTGTGAAGATGAAGGCTTCGAAAGGCAACTAACCGTGGATTATAATCCTCAACAAAATGGTGTTTCCGAGAGAAAGAACCAAACCATGATGAAGATGGCGAAGTCCATGCTTCATGACAAGGGTATGCATAAAGTGTTTTGGGCCGAAACCGTCAACACCGCCGTCTACTTAATGAATAGTTGTCCAAAAAAGCCGTATGGGATAAAACTCCTTTTGAAGCATGGAGTGGGAGAAAGCCATCGGTAAGACATATCAAAGTTTTTGGTAATGTGTGTTATTCTCAATTTCCAAAGGTGAAGAGAACAAAGCTAGATGAATCAAGTGAGAAGTATATATTTCTTGGCTATAGCTCTCTAATCAAAAGGTTATAGGTTGTATAGCTTGAAGAACAACACAATTTTAACAAGTCGTTATGTGTTATTTGGTGAATGAGCTTCATGGAATTGGGAAGAAGGTAAAATTGAGAAGGGAATCATTATTTTTGATGAAGAGCAAGAAAATTCAGCAACAAATGAAGTTGAAGAAGGTGAAGAAAGTGAGGAAGAACTACCTAAAACACCTCCAAATACAAGATAGGGAGCATCTCAAAGTATGTCTCCAAGTACTAGTGCATCAACATCATCAACATCACCACCAAGTAAGATGAGAAGGTTGAGTGAAGTGTATGAAAGATGTAACTATTGTGTGGTTGAACCGGAAATTTTTGAAGAAGCATCAAAAGAACCGGTTTGGATAAAAGCTATGGAAGAAGAAGTTTTTTTCATTGACGAGAACGATACATGGGAGAAGGTAGCAACGCCAAGTGACAAAGAAGTTATTGGTGTGAAGTGGATCTACAAGGTGAAGTACAATGCGGATGGAACGGTTCAAAGATACAAAGCAAGGTTGGTGGCAAAGGGCTACTCACAACAACCCGATATCGATTACAATGAAACGTTTGCACCGGTTGCTCGTCTTGACACCATTAGAGCCGTGATTGCTATGGCTTCCCAAAAAGGTTGGTTACTTTATCAACTTGATGTCAAATCGGCATTTTTGAATGGATAACTCCATGAAGATATCTATGTAGAACAACCACAAGGTTTTGTGGTGGAAGGAGAAGAAGATAAGGTGTACAAGTTGAAGAAAGTTTTGTATGGCCTAAAGCAAGCACCAAGAGCTTGGTATAGTGAGATAGATGGATACTTCAAAAGGAAAAACTTCAACAAAAGCAAGAGTGAGCCTACACTATATGTGAACACAAAAGGTACGTCTATTCTCATCGTTGCCTTGTATGTTGATGATCTTATCTTTACGGGTAATGTTGCTCATATGATTGAGCAATTCAAGAGAGAAATGATGATGAAATATGAGATGAGTGACATGGGTTTGCTCAAGTACTTCCTTGGTATAGAAGTTCATCAAAATGAAGATGGAGTATTCATTTCTCAAAGCAAGTATGCCGAAAAGGTGTTGAAGAAATTTGGTATGCTTGGTTGTAACCCCACATCTACACCACTTGTAGTGAATAAGAAACTCAAGAAGGATGATGGAGGAAGAAAAGTTAATGAGACTTATTGGAAATTTTTTGTATCTTACACATACAAGACCCGACATCATGTTTGCTTCAAGTATGCTTTCTAGGTTTATGAGCTCACCTAGTCATTAACATCTTGGCACGACAAAGAGGTTGTTAAGGTACTGTTTATGGGTAAAAATTGTTTCTGCCGATTTCGGTAAATTCGGTAGGTGAGTGAGAAACTGGTTCAAACCCTAAACAAATGTGCTGCACATGAGCACTTTATAGATTCGAGAGATCAATACTGCACAAGTCCGGCCTAAACCAAGAAATGGCCGTTCCAGACTTGCTTCGATCACAAAGTGGAAGAGAAGGGTTGATTTGGGGAGGAAGCCAAGAAAGGTGTTGAGACCCGGAGATAGTTCGGGAGAGTAGTGTCTCGACTTGTATCAGAAATTGGAAGCTTCGGAAGCTTGCAAGAGATGAAAGCTTTTTGGAGAGCTTGCAAAGTTGCCTTTTCTGAGAGTGTAGTATTTTTCTCCTGACCGAGACTTGTGTCTGGTGGAAATAGGTAAGACCTATTTATACAAGTCGAGATTGAAACGTACCCTGGCCTCATGAAGGAAGAGAGTAAAGGGTGAAATAATGGGAGGAGGTGGTAACCGCATGGTGTTAATGGGTGAAAACTTTTTTCACCATTATTTCCTCTTTTATTTGACCGCTTTATTCCTTTTCACGCTTTCTTAATGTGAGCGTAGTGTACGCTGCATGCTGTGACCGCCAAACCAAAACCCTAAAAAGCATCCCCCAGTTTGTGTTGATGTCTCGAGTGTTGGTTGCATCTTGAGTGCAAGTGGTGCTGCTAGGGACGCATGTGGCATGTGCGGAATGCCTTCGTTGTGAGTTGCACCTCGAGCGTAAGTGGTAATGCCAGAGCTGCTAGTGGCGTGTGTGACATGAGCCAACGGCATGTGCGGAATGCCTTGGTGGTAGGTTGCACGGTTTGCAAGTTAGGCTACCAGCGTGTGTGTTTGGCATGTGCCAATGGCATGTGCGGAATGCCTTGGTGGTAGGTTGCACGGTTTGCAAGTTAGGCTACCAGCGAGCGTGTTGGCATGTGCCAATGGCACGTACGACCATGTTGACCTAGTTGCAAGTCTTGCGAGCCTAGGGCGCTATATTTGGCGTGGGCCAATGGCATAGCGGCTTGGAAACATGGCTTGCGATACGTGTTGACATGTGCCAATGGCACGTGCGGCCATGTTGACCTAGACTTGCAAGCCTAGGGCGCTATATTTGGCGTGGGCCAAAGGTATAGCGGTTTGGAAACATGGCTTGCGATACGTGTTGGCATCTGCCAATGGCACGCACGGCCATGTTAACCTAGTTGCAAGTCTTGCAAGCCTAGGGCGCTATATTTGGCATGGGCCAAAGGCATAGCGGCTTGGAAATATGGCTTGCGACACGTGTTGGCATGTGCCAATGGCACATACGGCCATGTTGACCTAGTTACAAGTCTTGCAAGCAAGCCTAGGGCTCTATATTTGGCGTGGGCCAAAGGCATAGCGGCTTGGAAATATGGCTTGCGATACGTGTTGGCATGTGCCAATGGCACGTTGACGGTCATGTTGACCTAGTTGCAAGTCTTGCAAGCCTAGGGCGCTATATTTGGCGTGGGCCAAAGGCATAGCGGCTTGGAAATATGGCTTGCGATACGTGTTGGCATGTGCCAATGGCACGTACGGCCATGTTGACCTAGTTGCAAGTCTTGCAAGCCTAGGGCGCTATATTTGGCGTGGGCCAAAGGCATAGCGCGCTTGGAAATATGGCTTTGCAAGCCTGGGGCGCGTGTTGGCATGTGCCAATGGCACGTTGCACGGCCATGTTGACCTAGTTGCAAGTCTTGCAAGCCTAGGGCGCTATATTTGGCGTGGGCCAAAGGCATAGCGGCTTGGAAATATGGCTTGTTGCCATGGTGCGCATGAGTGCGGCCTGGTTTGGCATTGTTGCCATGGTGCGTTGCCATGGTGGTGCGCTTGGTTTGGCATTGTTGCCATGGTGCGCGATGCGGCTTGGTTTGGCATTGTTGCCATGGTGCGCGATATGCGTCTTGGTTTGGCATTGTTGCCATGGTGCGCGGGGTGCGCTTGGTTTGGCATTGTTTCCATGGTGCGCGAGATGCGGCTTGGTTTGGCATTGTTGCCATGGTGCGCAGATGTGCGGCTTGGTTTGGCATTGCTTGCCATGGCGCGCATTTATCTGCGGCTTGGTTTGGCATTGTTGCCATGGTGCGCAGTGTGCGGCTTGGTTTTGGAATTAGGGTTCTGTGTTGAAAACCCTAATCTGGTATTTTGAAGAAATACCCCTATTAATTATTTACACCTGAGTTAAATGCTCTTTTTTAATGTGTTGCGGGTAACACTAGGTCATGGGGTTTTACGATTTTACCCCTTGTTTAAAAAACCACCATCAACATTAAGTCCCCCGCTAGCTCCGGAACAGGGGCTTTGTTGCGAGGTAAGCATAAGATGGTGACAAACTATTAACAAAGAAACCGTAAAGAAAATTGAAGGAGGCTTGTCGACCTTTTATAAATAGGATTTGGAATCCTTGCCTCGGTAGTTTTGCACAAATCGGGAGGTCGGCACAATTGGTGGGCCCTGCGGCTGGGGCGACGTTGGGAAGTTGGCGTGAGTTGGGAAACCGAGTGTGCTAGATGGTGGGACCGGCGTAAAGTGTAGAAGCCGTGCGTGCTCTGGTCGAGTCGGCGCAATTAGGCGGGCGGTGCAGGCTTGGGCGACGTTGGGAAGTTGGCGTGAATTGGGAAACCGAGTGTGCTAGCTGGTGGGACCTAGCGCAAAGTGTAGAAACCGTGCGTGCTTGCAGGCGTGACTTGGGCGGCCATTGGGAGGTCGGCGCAATTGGTGGGGCCGGTGCAACTTGGAAACCGTGCTTGTAGGCGTGACTTGGGCGACATTGGGAGGTCGGCGCAATTGGTGGGGCCGGTGCAACTTGGAAACCGTGCTTGCAGGCGTGACTTGGGCGACATTGGGAAGTCGCACACTTTGTGGGCCCGTTTCATACACGCGTGATTTTGGTAAAAGGGAAATCCTTCCCTATTTCAAAGTCTTCACGCCTATATATATATATATAAAGCCCCTTTCTCCCCATCCTGCGCTTTATTCTTTCCTCTTTTCATACTAGCGGCAAAGAGAAACCTGGCTTCTGGTATGTCTTCGAGTACTTTTCCCTTCTTTTTTTTTTTTCTTTTCACGTAGGTGTAAACCTTAAGAGTAGGCGCTTCCACAATCCTTGCATATGATTTCTTGGCGTGCCTCTTGTAGAAAATATTGTATGTATGCAACCAAGGGAATACTGCATATATTGTTTGAACCCGTAGGAAATATTGCATATATGAATTTTCGGTACTGAAGGAAATATTTGAACCCTGAAGAAAATATTGCGTGTGTATTTTAAACCTATAGAGGATGCTCCGTATATAATTCTGAACCCGAAGAACGATATTGTAGGCGTATTTGAGCCCGTACGAAACACTGCATGTGTATTTCGAACCGGTAGAGAACTCTGTATGAATCTCGAAGAAGAATACTGTATACACTTCATATGACTTCGAATCCGCAGGAAAATATTGTATATATGATTTTTTGCTTCTTGAAAGAAGTACCACGCGCGCAGTTTTTGAACCAATAGAAAAATGCTCCATATATATTTTTGAACCCGAAGAAGGATACTGTAGACACACTTGTACCCGTATAGAATGCCGCGTATATAGTCTCGAACCCGAAGAAAATACTGCGTATATAGTCTTGAACCCGAATAAAATACTATGTGTATATAGTCTTGAACCCGAATAAAATATATATAGTCTTGAACCTAAAATACGTCCTTTCCCTTTTTTTTTTTTTTTTTTTTTTTTTTTTTTTTTTTGTTGGGTACGATTATGTGTCAGGGGGATAACTTCGTCTTTCTCCATTTGTTTTGTGCAGATATCTTATTACCAAATTGTTATGAAGGAATTGGATAAGATGTTACCTGAACCAAATTTCACTTCGTCGAAGGATGCTCATAATTCCAAACCGAACATAGATGATGAATTCTTCACTAGAGCCCTCGCCCCTGCTCGGAAGAATCACCCGTGTTTCGTGCCAATTTTGCTAACCTGGTGAGGATGAAAGGAAGACACGTTCGCTCGCCCCGCAGAGCACCATTCGGTTCTGTCTTCATAAAGGGGTATATTCTTCTTCCAACATTGACTTCAGGATGTGTCAAAGCCTATTGCGTTCTTTTGATAGATGGGTTGAGTTCATGGTGATCAAGGAGCATATAAATACCAACTTGACTCGAGCGCAGTCATTGATCTTTGTCAAGACTTCAAGAAATCTCCAGTTAGGAAGGATATCCCGGCTTGGTTGCTTTCATCTCCGGATAGTGTTCGGACACCCATACAATCATATGTAGATGGGGCGAGATAACTTTCTCCTTGGAGAGTGTGGCTCTCTTGTAATCTTCCCAGAATCGGGAATCTTAAAATCCAATTATCTCGAAAGTGAGGTGAAGATGCGGGATGACCTCGGCCGCTAAGTTGGGAATTTTGCTCGGAAAGACTCCATTGCGAAGTCGAAGGATTCTGCCCTTTAAGAGGATGAAAGGTTCCCTTACGGTTGGTGGATATCTCAATGGTTTCCGGACGAGTTGGAGCCTCGAATGCAGAAAAACGATGATCTTCATGTCGCAAAGATTTTTGGCTCTCTGGTTGTCCAGAGACATTTTGATGACGATTACGGCAAGAAAGGAATAAGACCGGAGTTGTTAGCGATTGCTTTGTGAAGTTGGCAAAGGGTGAAGTTCTTCCCATTGGCAAGTCTGTTCCATGGTTCCCTGTATGTGCATCTGGATCACCTAGTTGCGAACATGCAAGTTTCGAATGGTTTCATGAAAGTGGATTCATATGTGCACGTTGCTTTTCCGCAAGTCCGGGTTGTGGGAGCACTTCGAGAAGTATGCTCCGAAACCGCTTACCTTCGCTTCCCGTGAGTTGGGGGGCTCTCGAATTCTTCGATGGGTGAACAAGGCGTCCAAGAGTTGGCGTGAGCTTGGTTAGTTTTCTTGATAAGTTGCATGAAATCAATTTTCGTCCATGGGGGCCGGTCCATAGGTCGCTGACTCAAATTGACACTTTTGCTTCGCTCCGCTCATGTCTTTGTCTTCCGATGACGATTTGAGCGTTGGTGAAAACTCCTGTTCATTCAAAGTCGCTTGCCTTGGTTATATGCCGTCTTTCTTCGTGGGGTCTTTCCAGATAGCTGCTTACAATATTGACCGTCTTTGCTCGTCACATGGGTTTCGATCAAGGGGTACCTCTTGTTTACCGTAGGTGATCCCTAAGGATTTATTGCGTGTCGCCCTTGACGCCATCGCCCTTCAGCCGGGTATCCGTCTTTCCTTCTTTCAAATGGGAAGAGTAACTTCGACGACCTTCGGCTATAATGAGTTTTGGTGCGACGAGTTTATTATGATCCGAGATTTTGTGAATAACGTGGTGGAAAACGTTCGTTGCAAACCTTCCCAAAGAGCTTCAAGGAGTATCCAATGTTGAGAGATCCCAAGCGAAAGTTGCCTAGCAATTCGGAAAGCCCCAAGGCTAAGGAACGGAGAACGAAAATCGTCTTTGGCGGGTTCCGGACGGTTTCACAAGATCCTCCCACGGCTCTTGTGTCTTTCGGTTCTTCCAATAACCCGGTATGTGTCGCCTCTTCATTGGTTTGTCTCAAAACACGTGAATTTCGGCTGAGAACATGTGTCTTGTTTCCTTCAGGGCTTCGGTAGTGTTAATGCTTTCACTGTTCTTGCACGTTGCCAGGAGACGACAATTTCTTCAAAGAACTCCAGCAGCATTGAGTCTTCTCATAGCGATGATGAGTCAGAGAGAGAAGAAGGTTCAACAAGTGAGAGTGATTCCTCCCGTGAGCAAAGGTTCTTTGGGAAGTGGTTCGGTGAGTTTCGCACTTCTTTTCTTTCTTCTTTTGTTTCCTCTTTTGGGAAATATCCGACTCAAGTTCGCAGGAGGAATGCCCGTTCGGAGGATGATTAAGGGGTAGAGCCGCACGAAAACTTTCCTTTGGTGACCACCGTTGGTGACTTGGAGATGGGCGTTAGCCGATTCTGCGGCACGGATGTGGTTCAAACGGTGGATGATTCTCTCGATGGTTGCTTGTCGTAGACATGGAAGAAGACCCTCTGCAGTAGTGAGGCCAGTGCGGGCGCCATTTTTAATCCCCGTACTTGGTTCCTTATCCAGTCATGTGCTTTGTTGGCGGCTTCAGCGTGGCTTGACTAAGCATGAGGCGTTGTACACCGAATGGGAGAAGCACGAACATATGGCTACAACCAAGAAAGTCACTAGTCGATTTGCGCTGGTTAAGCGTGTGGAAGAGGCTTTATCTTCCATTGAGGACATGCGTGAGGTGACCGGGTCACACCGTTTCAAGACATTATTGCCGACCGGGAGCACCATCGCGACGTGTGCGTAGAAAGGAGTTTAACACTTCGTGGTTTGTCGAAGGCCTTGCCGAGATCCAAAAGTTGAAAGATGCAAAGAATCGAAAGCCTTTCCGCCGAGGAGATTGCACGACAGAGATGGAACTCACAAGCTTTCCAAGATGTTGACTATGAAGAGAGCGGCTCTTGAAGATGCGAAGTTGACTTTCTCCAAAAAGAGCAGACTTCTGTTGGATGATTTTCCTTGAACGTTTCTCCGTTAAACTTTCATTTAGGTTTTTTTTTTTTTGAAAGACATATTGGATGTCTGGTTCAAAACTTGACCTTTGATAGACATCTGGTAGCTTTTTAGGGTATTGGATTATTTCCGGGATGAATGGTTTTGATGATATGACTCTGATTATGTTTTGGGAAAGGAATATTGCTTTTATGAAAGTGTGTGCTAGCAATAGGCACAAGACTCAGTAGTATGACGGTTTTACTAAGAACCTAAAAATAGATTGTATATCTTGCCCAGTCTGAATTTACTCACTTCATAGGTTTTGCGAACACGCTCCTCTCCATGTAAAAGGCGGTTTTTTGCTGGCGGCTTTGCTGGTAGCATCGCCAGCAAGTCCCCAATCGCTGTTAGCATCTTCGGCGAGTCCCCAGGATTGAGTAATAGCATCTTCAAAGAAGTCCCCGCTTTCTTGTGTAGCTTTTACAACTATTAACCGGGTCGTCCTGGTAGTTGAGTCGGATTGAGTCGCCTTCCCCTACCATCTTGACATATGGGTCGAAGAACGAGATCGATGGTCGATATTGTAGCCGATAGATCGATCCTCCCACCGTGGTCGCCAATTGTTTATGGGTAAAAATCGTTTCTCGCCGATTTGGTAAATTCGGTAGGTGAGTGAGAAACCGGTTCAAACCCTAAACAAATGTGCTGCACGTGAGCACTTTATAGATTCGAGAGATCAACTGCATAAGTCCGGCCTAAACCAAGAAATGGACGTTCCCAGACTTGCTTCGGTCACAAAGTGGAAGAGAAGGGTTGATTTGGGGAGGGAAGCCAAGAAAGGTGTTGAGACAGAATAGTTACGGGAGAGTAGTGTCTCGACTTGTATCGAAAGTGGAAGCTTCGAAGCTTGCAAGAGATGAAAGCTTTTTTGGAGAGCTTGCAAAGTTGCCTTTTACGAGAGTGTAGTATTTTCTCCCGACCGAGACTTGTGTCTGGGTGGAAATAGGTAAGACCTATTTATACAAGTCGAGATTGAAACGTACCACGGCCTCATGAAGGAAGAGAGTAAAGGGTGAAATAATGGGAGGAGGTGGTAACCGCATGGTGTTAATGGGTGAAAACGTTTTTCACCATTATTTCCTCTTTTATTTGACCGCTTTATTCCTTTTCACGCTTTCTTAATGTGAGCGTAGTGTACGCCGCATCTTTGTGACCGCCAAACCAAAACCCTAAAAAAGCATCCCCGCTTTGTGTTGATGTCTCGAGTGTTGGTTGCATCTTGAGTGCAAGTGGTGCTTTAGGGAAGCATGTGGCATGTGCCAATGGCATGTGCGGAATGCCTTCGTTGCGAGTTGCACCTCGAGCGTAAGTGGTAATGCGGAGTCGCTAGTGGCGTGTGTGGCATGTGCCAACGGCATGTGTGGAATGCCTTCTTTGGTAGGTTGCACGGTTTGCAAGTTAGGCTACCAGCGTGTGTGTTTGGCATGTGCCAATGGCATGTGCGGAATGCCTTGGTGGTAGGTTGCACGGTTTGCAAGTTAGGCTACCAGCGAGCATGTTGGCATGTGCCAATGGCAAGTACGGCCATGTTGACCTAATTTCAAGTCTTGCGAGCCTAGGGCGCTATATTTGGCGTGGGCCAATGGCATAACGGCTTGGAAACATGGCTTGCGATACGTGTTGACATGTGCCAATGGCACGTGCGGACATGTTGACCTAGTTGCAAGTCTTGCAAGCCTAGGGCGCTATATTTGGCGTGGGCCAAAGGTATAGCGGTTTGGAAACATGGCTTGCGATACGTGTTGGCATGTGCCAATGGCACGTACGACCATGTTGACCTAGTTGCAAGTCTTGCAAGCCTAGGGCGCTATATTTGGCGTGGGCCAAAGGCATAGCGGCTTGGAAATATGGCTTGCGACACGTGTTGGCATGTGCCAATGGCACGTACGGCCATGTTGACCTAGTTGCAAGTCTTGCAAGCCTAGGGCGCTATATTTGGCGTGGGCCAAAGGCATAGCGGCTTGGAAATATGGCTTGCGATACGTGTTGACATGTGCCAATGGCACGTACGGCCATGTTGACCTAGTTGCAAGTCTTGCAAGCCTAGGGCGCTATATTTGGCGTGGGCCAAAGGCATAGCGGCTTGGAAACATGGCTTGCGATACGTGTTGACATGTGCCAATGACACGTGCGGACATGTTGACCTAGTTGCAAGTCTTGCAAGCCTAGGGCGCTATATTTGGCGTGGGCCAAAGGTATAGGGGTTTGGAAACATGGCTTGCGATACGTGTTGGCATGTGCCAATGGCACGTACGGCCATGTTGACCTAGTTGTAATTCTTGCAAGCCTAGGGCGCTATATTTGGCGTGGGCCAAAGGCATAGCGGCTTGGAAATATGGCTTGCGACACGTGTTGGCATGTGCCAATGGCACGTACGACCATGTTGACCTAGTTGCAAGTCTTGCAAGCCTAGGGCGCTATATTTGGCGTGGGCCAAAGGCATAGCGGCTTGGAAATATGGCTTGCGATACGTGTTGACATGTGCCAATGGCACGTACGGCCATGTTGACCTAGTTGCAAGTCTTGCAAGCCTAGGGCGCTATATTTGGCGTGGGCCAAAGGCACAGCGGCTTGGAAATATAGCTTGCGATACGTGTTGGCATGTGCCAATGGCACGTACGGCCATGTTGACCTAGTTGCAAGTCTTGCAAGCCTAGGGCGCTATATTTGGCGTGGGCCAAAGGCATAGCGGCTTGGAAATATGGCTTGCGATACGTGTTGGCATGTGCCAATGGCACGTACGGCCATGTTGACCTAGTTGCAAGTCTTGCAAGCCTAGGGCGCTATATTTGGCGTGGGCCAAAGGCATAGCGGCTTGGAAATATGGCTTGCGATAGGTGTTGGCATGTGCCAATGGCACGTACGGCCATGTTGACCTAGTTGCAAGTCTTGCAAGCCTAGGGCGCTATATTTGGCGTGGGCCAAAGGCATAGCGGCTTGGAAATATGGCTTGCGATACGTGTTGGCATGTGCCAATGGCACGTACGGCCATGTTGACCTAGTTGCAAGTCTTGCAAGCCTAAGGCGCTATATTTGGCGTTGGCCAAAGGCATAGTGGCTTGGAAATATGGCTTGCGATACGTGTTGGCATGTGCCAATGGCACGTACGGCCATGTTGACCTAGTTGCAAGTCTTGCAAGCCTAGGGCGCTATATTTGGCGTGGGCCAAAGGTATAGCGGCTTGGAAATATGGCTTGCGATACGTGTTGGCATGTGCCAATGGCACGTACGGCCATGTTGACCTAGTTGCAAGTCTTGCAAGCCTAGGGCGCTATATTTGGCGTGGGCCAAAGGCATAGCGGCTTGGAAATATGGCTTGCGATACGTGTTGGCATGTGCCAATGGCACGTACGGCCATGTTGACCTAGTTGCAAGTTTTGCAAGCCTAGGGCGCTATATTTGGCGTGGGCCAAAGGCATAGCGGCTTGGAAATATGGCTTGTGGTACGTGTTGGCATGTGCCAATGGCACGTACGGCCATGTTGACCTAGTTGCAAGTCTTGCAAGCCTAGGGCGTTATATTTGGCGTGGGCCAAAGGCATAGCGGCTTGGAAATATGGCTTGCGATACGTGTTGGCATGTGCCAATGGCACGTACGGCCATGTTGACCTAGTTGCAAGTCTTGCAAGCCTAGGGCGCTATATTTGGCGTGGGCCAAAGGTATAGCGGCTTGGAAATATGGCTTGCGATACGTGTTGGCATGTGCCAATGGCACGTACGGCCATGTTGACCTAGTTGCAAGTCTTGCAAGCCTAGGGCGCTATATTTGGCGTGGGCCAAAGGCATAGCGGCTTGGAAATATGGCTTGCGATACGTGTTGGCATGTGCCAATGGAACGTACGGCCATGTTGACCTAGTTGCAAGTCTTGCAAGCCTAGGGCGCTATATTTGGCGTGGGCCAAAGGCATAGCGGCTTGGAAATATGGCTTGCGATACGTGTTGGCATGTGCCAATGGCACGTACGGCCATGTTGACCTAGTTGCAAGTCTTGCAAGCCTAGGGCGCTATATTTGGCGTGGGCCAAAGGCATAGCGGCTTGGAAATATGGCTTGTTGCCATGGTGCGCAGTATGCGGCTTGGTTTGGCATTGTTGCCATGGTGCGCAGTATGCGGCTTGGTTTGGCATTGTTGCCATGGTGCGCAGTGTGCGGCTTGGTTTGGCATTGTTGCCATGGTGCTGCATATGCGGCCGGTTTGGCATTGTTGCCATGGTGCGCAGGGTGCGGCTTGGTTTGGCATTGTTGCCATGGTACGCATGATGCGGCTTGGTTTGGCATTGTTGCCGTGGTGCGCAGTATGCGGCTTGGTTTGGCATTGTTGCCATGGTGCGCAGTGCGGCTTGGTTTGGCATTGTTGCCATGGTGCGCAAAGATACCACGGCTTGGTTTGGCATTGTTGCCATGGTGCGCAGTGTGCGGCTTGGTTTGGCATTGCCGCCATGGCGCTGATGATGTCTGGCTTGGTTTGGCATTGTTGCCATGGTGCGCGATGTGCGACTTGGTTTTGGAATTAGGGTTACGTGGTTGAAAACCCTAATCTGGGTATTTTGAAGAAATACCCGTATTAATTATTTACACCCGAGTTAAATGCTCTTAGTTAATGTGTTGCGGTAACACTAGGTCATGGGGTTTTACGATTTTACCCCTTGTTTAAAAAAACCACCATCAACAGTACATACAAGGAACAATGAATTTTGGAATCATGTATTCAAGAATTTTTTATGTCAAATTAGTTGGCTATTGTGATAGCGACTTGGGAGGGTGTAATGATGACATGAAGAGTACATCGGGTTATGCTTTTTCTCTTGGTTCGGGTATATTTACATGGGCATCGAAGAAGCAAGAAACCGTAGCTCAATCCACGGCGGAAGCGGAGTACATTTCAGCATTAATAGCTACATCTCATGTTGTATGGCTAAGAAGAATCATGGAAGACATTCAAGGGAAGCAAGAAGAAAGCACCGTAATTTTTTGTGACAACAAATCGGCAATTGCTATGTCCAAAAATTCGGTTGATCATTGTAGAGCAAAGCACATTAAACTCAAGTACCATTTCATTCGAGAAGCGGTTGAAGATGGTGAGATAGAACTCAAGTATTGCAAGACGGAAGATCAATTGGCGGACATATTCACCAAGGCACTTCCCAAAGGTAAATTTTAAAATTTCAGTGAGCTACTAGGAGTTGGAGAACATCACATTAAGGAGGAGATTGTTAAGAGTTAATGTAATGTTCTTGTGCACAAGTGTTGAGTACAAGCTTTACTTAACATGCATCTTAGAATTCTGTTACTTTAGTCTTATGAACAAGTCTTGTGTACAAGACATATCTATCATGCTTTTATGACTGCATCTGTTTTAGTGTAGAAAATGAATGGACAAAGGCGGTCCACGTGTACCTCTCTACTTGGGTCATATATTGACCAAGTGAGGTAAGAGAATGTAAGAAACTTTATGTTAATGGAATCAAAGAGACATAGAGGAAATACTTTCCCATCTCTATTTCAAACAAAAACAATCCAAACTATCAAACCTATTCAATCAAATTACTAACAGGTATTTTCAAGAAAAGGGCTCGGTTTGTCAACCTACATAACAAAAGCGGCTCTTCCTTTACGGTCGGATTAAATTTCAATTCAGATATGACGTTGGAGGAGTTCGGACATAGGTATATGTGCAAGACCTATCCAAATATCTAAAAAAGTACGGACAGCTAACCAGATGATCAGTTTGGGTGTCTAGTGGTAGCATAGGTAGTGCTGCTGATGCTAAAAACATCAGGACCTCAAGTGGACAGTTGATTTAATCTTCTTTTAGTTCTAAATTGTCCTTTTTTTATAAAATTGGTTATTCTCTAAATATAAAATATCGTTGTTATTATCTAAAGGTTTCTTTGATAGTTGCAATTCTGCGAATTTCTCATTCTTGATATCTAAAGGGATTATAACTGTGGAGAAGTCTTGCAATTCTACGAATTTCTCATTGTTGATATCCTAAAGTACGGATTCTCCATTTACTTGAGGTACATCACGTCAACATGATTTGACATTTTAAAAAGAAATTCGACTGAACGACAAATATTTAACTAGATGACCGCATGCGGTGGGGAGGCCGACGGAGAAATCCGTCTGTTTTTTTTGTGGGTATGGGTTTACCCGAACCAGAAATTTGTTTGTCTTCTTAACCCGACAGTTCATGAACTCGTTTTTCGAGTTGATCGTAACCCGAATCATCTCGATCGATTTATTCAGTTTTTAAAAAATGTTTAACAGAAATCTATCTGTTTTATTGTATACGGCTGAAATTTGCTATCAATTTGTTTGATTATGTCTATTGGAATCTCTAATTCATGAAATTGAAATCTGATTTTATTTTCGCTGCACAAACTTTGTGACTGACAAAGTGCAGATTTGTCATCACATAGAAGGCCTCCCTTTGGGTCGGCCAACAAGAAGATTCACATACAAAAGTCAATGACCAAAGAGTGAACCATAAAACAGTAAGTACTGCTCTCAACTCAACTGGATATACAACACAAATTTGACTACCAAAAATTGTTCGCAGGATAGAAGATATGAACTGCGGAAATTAAATAAATCTCACAAAAAAAAAAATTCTCCAACCAATAGTGAATTGCGGATTCTCCGTCCTGCTTATTAACTGGAGATGAGAATATACATTAACTGACTGTAAATATGGAGAGAATGAAGTTCCATGTTCATAGAGATCAATTACAAAAATATGAAGAAAAATAAAGTAAACAGACTACGGATGAGATTAAAAAACTGTCTGGTATATAATTCCAGTTGTAAGATAATAGCTTTTCATTACGACAAACAGTTGCTCAACCACATCAGCCATGATAACAGACACATAAGCAGGAATCGTGGCATTTCATCGTATTGTTCTAAGTAATCTGCAGGCTTTCAACATTGGTACCAGAGTTGAGTTGAACTAGGCTTTCAACATAGTCATTCTGTATGTCGAACGCTTTCAAACTAAGAAATTTTGGCTCTCTAGCAATTGAATGCTGGTTCGAATCATATAAAACTAATCTATCCCCAATCCCAAGTTGTAGAAGAATCTCACCATTACTGAAAGACTTTATAATCCTCCAACCATACCAACTAATAATTCCGTCATCGGTAATGACATGACGTTTAGTCCAAGATTCTTGAACTCCATAATCCTGCATCACCCATATTTCAGCACCATCATCATATACAGAAGTAAGTACACAAAGGCACTCGTCCAAAATCCCCACACTTTGAACAGATTGGTTATACCTCCCAACACTTTCAACAAAATGATAATTCTCCGTGATTTCTTTTGGTAGTTTTATTTCTTCAAATCTAACATCACTAAGGTCCAAGGAGACAACTACTTTCTTCGTGTGTGTTGTTGTGTCACGGGTTATAACTGACCAATGATAAACTCCATTAACAAGCACCCCAGCTGTATAAAGACTAAACTTAAAAGAGGAGATATCTTGAATGCTCTTCCATGACTCCGTTCCTAATGTGTAAATAAAGCCTAGTGATTTGCTAGCAATTAAAAACTTGTAATCATCAATTCTGTTATCATAACAAAATGCATAAATAAGGGTCTCATATCTTGGAATTTCACTGGGTGGTTCTGGTATTTCTTTGTATTTTCTTGTGGCTGGGTTCCAAATACAACAGCATTCTTTATTACCATAAGAAACCAATAAGCACACCAAACCATTGGAAGAACCCAACATCCGGATATTTTCCACAGATACAAACGGGCAATCCAATTCAACCGAATGATTACACATATCTTCAGCAGTAGATGCTGATAATAATGAATGATAACTCATGCAGCAAATTACAACACGTGTCCCATGAGGTTTAAATATGATACTAGGGTCGTTTTTCTGGGCAGAATGATTAAGATGAGATTTAACAAAAATAGGATCAGAAATTAGTTTAAACCAAGTCTTGCACACACACTTACATGTAAGTAATGACTTTACAGGTAACCTTACAAGGATGTCTTGGTAGAGCTCTTCCGGGAGGCTAGACATTGCTTCTTCTCCTTCTGCTTGCGATTTGAGAGACAAAAAAAAAAAACTAGGGTTTGCTTTTCTCTTTTTAGCTCAGAGAACCCTATATACAGGAAAAATATTGCCAGAGTTTATCATTTTTCGGGTATTTTCCGGCCCGAAGCAAAGCACGGCCCACTTTGGGTTGGCACAGCTAATATATGGGGATGTATTGTTGAAAAGTTCATACTTTGAAGTTTATTTGGAGTTTTTGGTAGACTTAGGAAGCAGCAAACAAATACATATGGGATTCGTAATAAACTTTTGATAAGATGGTTTCAATTTCGTAAGGAACTAACATTCCGAAGAGTAACCTAAGGATGATTCATGAAGTCCATTACAGAGAAGATTAGCATCGCCCCCGCGCAAGGACGACATGCACAAATCGTGAAATGATTCATGAAGTTTTTTTTTTGAAAAAGGCAAGATTAAGATAAATATGAAAGAGTGCCAAGATAGCACCCTCTAAAGGAATACAAATAGAGGCGATTAGGGAGTTTACAAAGACCTACTCCTTAAACAAACTCACCCAATCGAAAACAAAATCATCAAACTTGATGTTCTTAAAAGAATCAACATTGACAGCCCAACTAAGTAACAACAACTTGATATCCAAAATAAGAGAATTCAAAGTTTTTCTTCTTTGTTTCTTCTCTATTATAATGTCATTTCTTTCCAACCAAATTGCAGGGCCGTTCCTGAGTTGTTTTTGCCCTGAAGCATACAGTTTTTTTGTTGCCCCCATAATTACATCAATGATCATTTTTTTCTACAATGATCGAACAATAATAATAGCGAACTATCAAGATAATGAACATATACAAGCATACAAAAGAAGAATGAGATTAAAGATGAGAATTAGAAAACCTTTACAACTTCACTCCTAATTCCTAATAGCTTAGATTGTTTTTTTTTTTTGTAATTCCAAATTATAAGAATGATTATCTCATGGAATGGGGAAAACACTTCCGTTTAGCACCGACTATTCAATATTCTTTCCTGGTATACAACACAATTATGAATAAGCCCTAAAATATTTTTATTTTTAATAAAAACCCAAATAGCAGAACAACTATTTTGTTGCCCCCTGGGCCTTGTTGCCCTGAACTGGGGCTTTCCCTGCTTCCCCTATTGGCCCGGCCCTGCAAATTGACCACCATATCGCAAAGGGTAGACAAAATCTCAAGAAAATGAGAGGCTTGGTAGAGATCTTCAACATCCAATTCCAAAGGAATTCAATAATTTTCGTGGGGTGAACCCAAACAAACCTCAGTTGTTGTAAAAAATGATCCCATATTTGCCTAATAAAAGAATAGTGAAGGAACAAATGCTTTACCGACTCTTCACTGGTATTACAAAATGCACAAATGTTTACTACTGTCATACCCTTTCTAGACAACATGGAGAGAGTAGGTAGGATCCACTCTATTTGCGGCAGCCCACACCAAGAAACTAATTTTAGGAGGAATTGTCTTATTCCAAATGTATTTAGAAGGAAAATTTAAAGATGTGGTTTGTCCCTGATTATGCATAAGCCAAGCATAGCAAGAACTAACAGAAAAGATACCTTTTGGATTGGACTTCCACTCCCGTTTATGGTCGTCTGCAGTAATATTAGATGCGACTAACAGAAATGATTCATCAAGTTCGTTTATAGATGCTCTAGGCCTCTGTTATTTTTGCAAGCCTTGTAATATTAGGATGACATCAAAGATTCGAGATAAACGTCGTACTACTCGGCTTAAATTAGCACAGAATAAGAATGTCTCAAAGATTAATAAAGAGCTCGTACTCATTTCGATTCACCATCGTGAATTAGGCTTTTACAAATTTTGCAGTTGCTGCTTACTAAAGTGTTTGTGTCAGTGTGTTCAAATTTTCGCTTACTCTCATATAATGTGATGGCAGACTTAGTTCAAGAAAGTCGAGTAAATTGTGGAGCATGATTTACTCATTAAAAGCAAAATACAAAGATATCAAAGATGAGAAGTGGTCGATCAAGTTCTTGACTAGGTGTGGTTTTACTTGACCATGATTTACTCATTTTAGCGCGCAGATTACATTAGGTGACAACGACAGACATCTTGTGTAGCACTCCAACTAAAAACGACGAAAAGACGGAGATGGCTTCCGTGGGAATAAGTAGCATTTTCCATTCAGGGCCGGTCCTGAGTTGTTTTTGCCCTAAAGCGTACTGTTTTTTTGTTGCCCTCATAATTACATCAATGATCATTTTTTTCTACAATGATCGAACAATAACAAGAGCGAACTATCTAGAGAATAAACATATACAAGCATACAAAAGAAGAATGATGGATTGAACATGAGAATTATAAAACCTTTATAACTTCAATCATAAATCCAAAAAGCTCTGATCTTTTTTTTTTCTTTTGTAATCCCGCCGGTAATGATTATCTGATGGAATGGGTGGAACACTTCCATTTTAGCAGTGACTATTCAATACTTTGTCCGGTATACAACATAATTATGGCTAAGTCCCTAAAATATTTTAATTTTTTAACAAAAACCTAAATTGCATAACAACTAATTTGTTGCCCCCTAGGCCTTGTTGCCCTGAAGTGGGGCTTTCCCTGCTTCCCCTATTGGCCCGGCCCTGTTTCCATTCCAGTACCAACTGCACTCTGATTTCCGGCAATATCATTGGAATATATCACATTTCTGACCTTTCTTCCTTATTAATTTTTCTGTTGATATTTGCTCTTTCTACTAACATAAAACTAGATTTTTGGACGTTTTAATTAATAGAATCTCACCATTCTTGAAAGATCTCATCAGCCCCAACTAAGAATATTTTATATCTCTGGAATAGGCAATGTCACAGTGTTTAGCCCAAGATTCTTGTACTGCATAATTCTGCATCGCCCATACTTCCCAACGAATCCCACTTACATACACAAGTATATTAAGACACCCTTCCGACACTTTCACATTCATAGACATATTGTTCTTCTTCTCTAGAGCTTTCTTTGGAAGCTGCAATTCCACGAATTTCTGATCACTGATATCCAAACATATTATGACTTTGGAACCGCCTTTGGAACCCCTATTTCACCCCATTACAAGAACCCCATAACCAAACGTATTTATATAATTTGAACGGGTGATCCAATTCAACACAATATACAAATCTTCGATAGAATAATAATCAACCATAACTCATGGAGGAGAGTACGCAGCCTTTTCTATTATCATTATATATAAACATGAGAGTAGCTAGGGTCGTCGTTTTTCTTGATAGTAAGACTAAGGTGGGTTTAATAAAATCTGCGTCAGAAATTATTTTAAAACCAAGATTTGCAAACACATTTACATGTAAGTAATGATTTCACCGGTAACCTTAAAAAGATGTCAAGGAAGAGCTCTTCTAGAAGGCTCGACATATTGCTTCTTCTGGAAGGCTAGACATGTAACAAGCTTTAAGACCCCAAGTGCAAATTTTTGATGGAGTAAATACATACTAGTTTTTTGTAGGTATTTATATATAGTTGGATCGAGCAAGTAATACGTGCACTCAAGTCCCTAATGCATGTATGCAACTACCAAAACTGATTTATTAGTACTTAATGCATGACTATGATTCAACCAATTTCTTTCAGCATTTCAAGGACATAAGGATGGTTGGTAATTAACAACCATGAGGCGCGTATGGGTGTACACCATGAGGCATAAGGATGAAGTCCAAGAAATCTTCGTGAGGTGGAAAAAGGCAACTGAGACTCAAACTGGCAGAAAGATCAAAGTACTACGTTCGGACAATGGTGGAGAGTACAAGAGTGATCCGTTCTTGCAAGTATGTCAGGATGAGGGGATAAAGAGGCACTTCACAGTTAAAAAGACACCGCAATAGAATGGGGTAGTCAACGCATGAAATCGTACTTTGTTCCGGAGAAGGTACGATATATGTTATCTAATGCTGGATTAGGTAAAGCGTTTTGGGCTGAGGCAGTTACATATGCGTGCTTCCTCATTAATAGGTTGCCATCAGCTGCATTAGAAGGTAAAACTCCTATGGATAAATGGTTTGGTAAACCAGCTTATGATTATGACTCAATTCATATCTTTGGTTGTCCTGCGTGGTATCATGTTAGTGAAAACAAGCTTGATAGCCGTGCCGTAAAAGGAATCTTTGTGGGTATGAAAAGTGGAGTGAAAGGGTTCAAAATTTGGAATCCAAAAGAGAAAAGAAGATAGTCATGAGTAGAGATGTCGCATTTGATGATATGTCTATGGTAAAGTCTTGGGGTTCTCGTTAGTGGAGAATAGAAGCACCAATACCGATGAGCTCTTTGCAAGAGTGGAGATTGATGCAACTCCACCAATTCCAGTTAAGTCTGTATCTGTTCGAAATATACAAGACATTGGGTCTTCAAGAGAGTTAACTAACAAGTTCCAAATGATAGTGACACTATTGAGGAAGAGGAACAAGAGTCGTGAGAAGATACGAAGCTACGGTCATGGAGACCATAGCAACCAAAGAAATCGAGAAGATCAACCAGAAGCCCGGTTGGATGAATGATTACATTGCTTATGCATTACCCATTGTTGAAGATGGTACTCCTACTTCCTATTTAGAAGCGATACGCAGTCAGAGTGCAAAGAATGGGAAGCAAAGAATGCAGACGAGATGGAGTCTCTTTACAAGAATGACACATGGATTCTTATGAAACTTCCGAACGGTGTAAGAAGGCCATAGGGTGCAAGTGGGTATATGCTAAGAAAGAAGGATCTTCGGTGAATCAAGTACGCTACAAGGCAAGGTTAGTTGCAAAAGGTTATGCCCAAAGAGAAGGGATTGACTACAATGAGGTGTTCTCTCCGGTGGTAAAACACTCATCAATCCGTATTTTGTTGGCCTTGGTAGCACAATATGATTTAGACCTAGTTCAGCTTGATGTTAAGACAAAGATTCTTACATGGTGATCTAGAAGAGGAGATCTATATGACTCAAATGAGTGGGTTCAAGGTTGCTTTGGAAAAGAAGATTGTGTATGTAAACTAAAGAGATCGTTGTACGGGGCCGAAGGCAGTCTCAAGACAATGGTACAAGCGATTTGACCGCTTATGATAGGCCAAACATACACAAGAAGTCACTATGACCATTGTGTATACTTCAAGAAGCTACGTGATGGGTCTTTCATATATTTGCTCTTGTATGTCGATGATATGTTGATTGCATCGAATAACAAGAAAGAGATTGATAACTTGAAGTGCATGTTGTCATCTGAGTTTGAGATGAAAGATCTGGGAGAGGCTAAGAAGATTCTTGGTATGGAGATTCAACGTGACAGAGAGAAGGGTAAGGTTTGTTTGTCTCAGAAGGCATATTTGAAGAAAGTGTTACAGAAGTTTGGTGTCTACGAAGGAACTAAATCCGTAAGTGCTCCCCTTGCTGTTCATTTTAAGTTGAATGCGCGTATGTCTCCCACTACTAAAGAAGAACGAAAGTATATGGCCCAAGTCCCATATCTTTAAAGAGGTCATTGGTAGCTTGATGTATACGATAGTATGTACAAGGCCTGACATTTCACATGCAAGTTAGTATGGTCACCGTTATATGCATTGTCCTGGTAAGGGACATTGGCATGTCAGGAAATGGATTTTAAGGTATCTTTATGGTACATTGATGTTGGCTTGGAGTTTGTGAAGGATAGAAGAAACAATCGATTTATGTGTTGGGTATGTGGATTCTGACTATGCTGGTGATTTGGACAAGAGACGTTCAACTACAGGGTATGTATTTACCATAGAAGGAGCACCAGATTAGTTGGAGATCAATATTGCAGTCTCATCGTGGCGCTTTCAACTACGGAGGCGGAGTATATGGCAAAGGATGTAAGCATTTAAGGAGGCTATATGGTTACAAGGTTTGCTAGATGACTTAGGAGTTGTGCAAGATCAACCGCCCGTGCATTGTGATAGTCTAAGTGTAATTTATTTGGCTAAGAATCAAGTGCATCATGCTAGAACCAAACATATAGACGTACGGTTTCACTTTGTGAGAGAAATTCTTGAAGAAGAAGACATTCTACTTGTGAAGATCGATACCAAAGACAATCCAAATGATATGTTGACTAAAGTAGTATCCGGGATCAAGTTTCGATATTGTTCGAAATTGATCCACATCCTTCCGGTTTGGTGAAAGGCCCTTTTTGGGGTAGAGGTTCCTAGGAACCTGGTGGAGGTCTTCTAGCAAGACCATTTGAGAGAACTACGGTGGGTTTGATTCCTATTGAGGATACGTAGGCAGCCGTGATGGTTCAATCGACGTTGGAAGATGGAGGTGATTTTATCTATTGATCGTCTCATGCATGAATGCATGATCCGAGGTGGAGAATTGTTGGTAGGTCGGTCAAGGTCTAGATTAGGAAATCTAGTTGGTTAAAGAAACCAAGTACTTGTGTCCTAAGTATAGCAGCTTAAGAGGTTTGTCTCTTAGAGCTAAGTTAGGAAACCCTATACTTGTAGGAAAGTAATCCTTGTTAAGGAATGTGTCCAAATCCTATTGATGTGTATAAATAGCCATAGAGAGAACTAGAGAAAACACACCAACTAGTAAGAGTTCTCTTCTTCTTTGCTTAGGCTTTGTATATTCCAACCTATACGGTGATATATAAATTGCTTATTCCTTCCCGAGGATTCAACCTCGTTAAATACTTGTTCTTCTTGTGTGTGTGATTGTGTTCTTGGTGATATTGAGATACCTCGTAGTAGTGCAAACCTAACTCTTCCGCAGGCTTTGGCGCAACACGACGAAAAGACGGAGATGGCTTCGGTGGGAATAAGTAGCATTTTCCATTCCATTACCTACGACACTCTGATTTCCGGCAATATCAATGGAATATATCACATTTCTAACCATTCTTCCTTATTAATTTTTCTGTTGATTTTTGCTCTTTCTACTAATATAACTACCAGAGTTGAGTGAAACTAGGCTTTCAACATATTTATCCATTCCAATCAAGTCCCATTCTCTAGCAATTCCATGCGCTTTGTCATATAAAACTAGATTATTCGTGGTTTTAATTAATAGAATCTCACCATTCTTGAAAGATCCCATCAGCCCCAAGTAAGAATATTTTATATCTCTGGAATAGGCAATGTCACAGTGTTTAGCCCAAGATTCTTGTACTGCATAATTCTGCATCGCCCATACTTCCCAACGAATCCCACTTACATACACAAGTATATTAAGACACCCTTCCGACACTCCCACATTCATAGACATATTGTTCTTCTTCTCTAGAGCCTTCTTTGGAAGCTGCAATTCCACGAATTTCTGATCACTGATATCCAAACATATTATGACTTTGGAACCGCCTTTGGAACCCCTATTTCACCCCATTACAAATCTTCGATAGAAGATGATGATAATAATCAACCATAGCTCATGGAGGAGAGTACGCAGCCTTTTCTATTATCATTATATATAAACATGAGAGTAGCTAGGGTCGTCGTTTTTCTTGATAGTAAGACTAAGGTGGGTTTAATAAAATCTGCGTCAGAAATTATTTTAAAACCAAGATTTGCAAACACATTTACATGTACGTAATGATTTCACCGGTAACCTTAAAAAGATGTCAAGGAAGAGCTCTTCTAGAAGGCTCGACATTTGCTTCTTCTGGAAGGCTAGACATGTAACAAGCTTTAAGACCCCAAGTGCAAATTTTTGATGGACTACTCCCTCCGTTCTATTTTAGATTTAGATGATATTTTAGGGTTATTTTTTTTGTTCCACAATACTTGAAAGTTTTCATACTTGAATGCACTAATAGCAATTAATGTTTGAAGACTTTTCACAAGGATATAAATGGAAAATCTTCATATCTCTCTCCATTTCTTAATCTGCGTTAAAACTCCAAAAACATCATCTAAAATGGTGGATCGAGCAGTAATACGTTCACTCAATTCCCTAATGCATGTATGCAACTACCAAAACTGATTTATTAATACTTAATGCATGACTATGATTCAACCAATTTCTTTCAGCATTTCAAGGACAATTATTTGTCTAACTTAATGTGCCGTCTTTCGAAAAATATATTTCCTAGAACATTATATATATATATATATATATATATATATATATATATTTTTATTTTCACAAAATAATAAGATTACTATACTAAAGCTAACGATCTAAATAAAGTGCGTCGGGAGGTAGATTTTTAAGCCATAGTGGGAGGCGACCAAGAGAGAATGGTACAACATTGATAATCATGAGTTACTCTTAATACTGAGCTTCAATTTTCACAAGGATCGATTACAAAAGTATGAAGAAAAATAAAGTAAACAGAATAAAAGAAAATGTATCTCTCTGGACTGGATATGATAAACACTGTCTGGAATGTAAATTCATATGTCCAAAAGGTTTCAAAGATGCAACAAATTGACAAAGAAACTTTCAGCTGTAAAAGAGATTCTGTGTTAGAAAAAACATCGTGAAAAGGTTGTGTGTGCACTTTCTCTGATATAGAAATCGAAACCAAAATATATTCATTGTATTTAAAGATCGAGATAACAAACAAACTTTCAGTTTCGAGACAGTAGCTTTTTAGCGATGATAATCAATACACAAGAAGGAATAATGATATTCCATCTTAGTGTTCTTGTTAGGCCTGCTCCCATGATTCTATCCATCATTCTGATTTTTGCTCTTTCCTTCATGTAGGTACCCGAGTTGAGTGAAACTAGGCTTTCAACATAATTATCAATCCCATACACTTGCTTTAGACCTTTTAGTTCTCTAGCGGTTCCATGCACCGTGTCATATAAAACTAAATTAAATGGCGAAGTTAATAGAAGAATCTCACCATTTTTGAAAGACCACATCAGCCTCAAAGTGTACTCTATCCTTCCTCCATGGGAAATCACGTAACGCTTAGTCCATGATTCTTCCACTCCATAATTTTGCATCACCCATACTTCCCAACCTACCTTAAACATATTCACAACTACACTAAGATACCCTTCCAACACTACCACCTTCATAAAAAAATCTTTATTCTCTAAGTTACGTAATTTTGGCAGTTGCAATTCTACGAACTCCTCCTTGCTAGTATCCAAAGAGACTAGTATATGTTTAGACAAGTCTCGGACTCGGGTTACTAATAAATTCAAAGTTCTGTTGAAAAATACCCCTTCCCCGTACCCACTCTTATAAAGGTTAGTCTGGATGCATTTCCATGAATTTGATCTTAACGTGTAAACAACCACCGAAAGGCATTTACAATAGCTCAACCTTACAACCATATAATCATCAGAATTATAATCATAACCAAAAGTAATATAATCACCCTTCTCCTTAATTGGTGGATCAGGTATTGCTTTGTACTCTGTAGTAGCTGGGTTCCAAAGACAAAGGAAACCTTTGTCATTACCCTTATTTAACCATAAGCAAACCAAACCATTACAAGAATCTAACAGCCACCAAGAACATTTATTTAATCGGAACGGGTAATCCAATTCAACGCAGTTATCATACAAATCTTCCGAAGAGGAGGATGATAATGAACGATAACTCTTGAAGCAGAGTCCATAACGTTTTCTATTGTCACAGTATTGAAATATGAAACCTGGGTTATCGACGTTTTTCTGGACAGCAAGATAAAGTTGGGATTTGACAAAACTAGGATCAGAAATTAGTTTAAACCAAGACTTGCAAACACACTTACATGTAAGTAATGATTTCACTGGTAACCTTAAGAAGATGTCTTGGTGGAGTTCCTCTGGAAGGCTAGGCATTGCTTCTTCTCCTTAAACTTGCAATTTATGAGACGAAACCACTAGGGTTTCAAAGAACTCCTTTTAAAACCTATGCGTGTGGAAAGATATCGGTTCATCATTAGGGTTTATGGTCAGTTTTAAACGGACCGACTTAGGTTAGAGGAAATAATGCATAGGCCCAATGTACCCATTGATTATCCATATACAGTATGTCAACAAGTCCGAAAATTAAATTTAAGCCGTAGAACTGAACTGAATAGGGAATCAGGTCAGTGATGCTCTCTCTTCTCCAGGCAAGGAAGCAGATGATAAAATATGGAACGCCATAGAGGAGAGGTTGCGCGGTTTCCGGTGTGCGATGCTCGTAGAGATGAAGAAAGACTCTACTGTCCCGGTTTCCCTTGAGATCAATAAGGATCCATGGCCTCTGGAACAACTACATCAGATGCCTGCAGGTGGCTTCTGAAACGGGTTGCAATATCACCTTAGTGCACATGGAGCCACAAAAAGGTGAATCTCCGGTTGTTATTTTCGAAAGGGATGGTTAATATTTTATTAACTTCCAGTTCAGCCTTGAACATTTCAGTCGAGACCACCAAATGCTTTTTGTGGGATTTAAAAACAAATTGTTGAAGAAACTTCTTGGCTTAAATTTTTTCGATGGTGTACATAGTTTGGATCGAGCAACAAAGATACACTTTATCACTCAAGTCCCTAATGCATGTTCCCAACCTCCTAGGGAGATTTATTAATCCTTACACTACTTATTATTTAAATTATTTGAATCATATTTCAACTCAATGGTGATTTGTCAAAATTTGATTATTTAAATTATTTAAATTTTATTTCAATTCAATGGCTTTGATTTGTCAAGATTTGGCCCTCTTTTGCAAAACTATACTTTCCTATAGCATAATAGCCTTGAGACTGTATTTAGGTCGCACGATAATTTTTGAGGTGAGCGTTAGATTAGACACATCTCAGCTTCAACTATACTGCTTCTAGGAAACAATATTAACACAGAGTTCCCTCTACCAAAATTAAAAATCCAACAAATTAAACTAATAATCTATATGTTCCTGTATACTTGCATTGAAAAATTAGAGGTATATCAGGTGAGCATGTCAAGGGCTTTCGGACAAGTACATATGCAGAGAATGATAACGAATTTATAAACATGACCTGATATTGTTATAAGAACTTCGAAGGGTCGAATAATAACAAGAATCATATGAAACAAAACAAAGAATATAAATTGTGAATTCTTCTTCCATGCTTGTTAATTACAGATGAGAATATCTGGAGAGAATGATACCGAAACTGATATCAATAACAAAAATATAAAGAAATTAGTAAACTGAATTCTGCTATCGCTCTAGACTGGATGCATTTAGTACGTAGCTTTTCAATACGAAGAAACAGCCATGCATGATCAAAGAAAATTTCATCTGCTTCTACTTCTTTTTCGTGTTCTTTCCCCTCTGATATTTGCTCTTTCCTTCGCGTAAGTACCCGAGTTGAGTGAAACTAGGCTTTCCACATAATTCTCTATTTCATACACTTGCCTCATATGTTTAAGTTCTCTAGCAATTCCATGCACCGTGTCATATACAACAAAAGTTCTGGAGCTCCTTACCCTCAATAAAATCTCACCGTTCTTGAGAGACCACATCAGTGACAAGGAAGAATCGCTGAAAATTCCGTTTAGGGTAATGCCACAGCGTTTAGTCCATGATTCGCGAACTCCATAATTCTGCATCACCCATACTTCCCAACAAACCCCAATTACATTCACAAGTACACCAAGACACCCTTCCAAGACTCCCAAATTCACAAACAAATGGTTATTCTCTAAAGGTTCATTTGGTAATTGCAATTCTACGAATTTCTCGTAGCTAATATCTAAAGAGATTATAACTTTGCAAAAGTCTCGGCCTCGGGTTTCAACTAACCAATGTGGAATTCCATTGAAAAATACCCCACACTTAAGCTCATAGGGGACGCTGTTGATGCTTTTCCATGAACTTGATCTTAATGTATAGACAGCCATTGATAATGAACTATAGCATAGCAACATGTAATCGTCAGCCTTGCAATCATAACCAAAAGTCCAGTGAGTGATCGGTTGAGCAATATGCTTATATGGTGGATGAGGTATGAATTTGTACTCTGTAGTAGCTGGGTTCCAAACACAAACGGATTCAAAACTAGAAGCACTACCTAACAATAAGCAAACCAAACCATTGCAAGAACCCAACAACGGAAAATATTGTAAAGATTTGAACGGGTAATCCAATTCAACAGAATTATCATGCAAATGGCCTGTACGAGATGCTGATAATGATAAGTGATCACTTATGGAGCAGATTACGTGACCTCTCTTCATATGATACGAAGTAAATATGAGACGAGAGTTGTTTGCTTGGGCAGCAAGATTAAGGTGCGATTTGATAAAACTAGGATCAGAAATCAGTTGAAACCAAGTCTCGCAAACATACTTGCATGTAAGTAATGATTTCATTGGTAACCTTAAAAAGATGTCATAATAGAGCTCTCTTGGAAGGCTAGACATTGCTTCTTCGATCTCTTTCTGCTTGCGATTTGAGAGACAAAACAATAGCGTTCGGTTTTCTCTTTTTGATCTCTAAAAGCTTATATATACGGCGAGAACTCTAATAGCTCAGAGAACTCTAATAGGAGCTCAGCTTAGAAACCTATTAAGAGCTCTCTCTCTCTCTATATATATATACACATTATATATATGGAAAGAACGCAAAATATTGGTAGAAAAAGTTCATCGGGCTTATGGGTCAGTTTTGAAAGCGGTTCATGAATGACCCGAACAACTAACCAGAAAGAGGAAATACATAGGTTGTTGCTAGCTTGGTCAAGGGGTATCCCAGTTAGACTTTATTGTAAGATCTTCCCATCCCATTTTCTTCTTCTTCTTCTTCAAGAAACTCTTAGTTTTGTTAGGGTTGTTGATCCTCCAGGTTTCAAAATATGATGATGCTCTCTGTTGTTAAGCTTGGTTCTCTTGTTTTGAGAACCATATGTAAACCTATTGCTAGTAGACTCAAAGTAGCAGCTGGTAAACACCCTAGATTTCGTAGATATATCATCAATGTTGCGCAGACAAACCACAGGTTTACGACAACCGTGCAAAGACAGATTTATGGACATGCAACTGATGTTGCGATCCGACCTTTGAATGAAGAGAAAGCTGTTCAAGCTGCTGCAGACCTTCTTGGAGAATTGTTCGTCGTCTCGGTTGCTGGTACTGCTATTATCTTTGAGGTGCAAAGGAATGCCAGATCTGAAGCAAGAAAAGAGGAGTTACGCAAGCAGGAGCTTGAGGCAATAAAGCAAAAAGAAGAAAATTTAGAAAGAGAATTGCAGTTGATTAGAAGGAGACTGGCAGAACTGGAACACCTAAAGGCCAGAGGAATCTTAGGTATCTTCAATTTCAGGAACCCTAATGGAGATAAAAACGCTAAATCAGGGTCAGAAGTTCCCTCCAACACCGATAGCCTGCCAGAAACCCATACAGAACCGAAGTCCTCACCACCTGCTCATTCTACTGAAGATACCAAGCAAGGTGCTCCACCTGGTCATTGAGATATTTGTCAGGATTCATTGGCTCTTTGCAATTACTTCCTTTTTTAGCCTTGGGGATTTTATCTGGGGTTTTCTCTGCTCCATTTGCGACTAAGCTTTACCTTAATAAAGGTAAATAATAGATTGAGGTCTTTTTTCACAATTTAGCTAGAGTGTCTTGTTTATTGCCAATAGTTTTTATTCTGATGTGGCCGCAATCCGTCACATTACTGCATTAACAAGCAAGCAGCACGCTTTTAGAACCAATAAGATGGTTGAATATGCAAAAAAATCACGAAGAAAAAAACAGAAATATCACTGGCTGACATAAATCCAATAGCACTAGGATGTAATCAGAATAGGCTGGTCTAGTTCCTCTACAATTAATGGATTTGGACTACCAAATAAGTTATCTCCAGCTCAAATCTTTTCATCAGACTTTGTCAGATACTAAGACCATTCTCAAAAACTTATCTGTAGGATTCGATCTACCTAATCAAATTTAATAAGAGTTGCCAAAAAAAAAAATATAAAAAAAATACTTGATACTGTCTGAGAATTCTAGAACAAATTATGCAAGATGTAAGTGTAACATAGGATATTTCGCTTCGGTTCTCTTTTTTGTCTTCTTCAAATGATTCCTCCCACAAAGTACCAGAGTTAAGTTAAACTAAGGTTTCAAAAAATCACATTCGTCACTCATGTTTGGCAAAACACCAAAATTTGGTTCTCTTGCAGTTTTATTTCCTGGCGAGATTGGGGTATAGCCAGATTAATTGGGTATACCTAATAAGATAAAATAGGGTCATTTTGAAGTAAAAGAGGTCACCCCTTAACCATATATTTTCTAAATGGCTAATATACCCTTGTTTAATTAACACTAAAAATCTGATTAGGTTAATTAATTGAGTTTAGATTAAAACTTTCAAATTATGAATTTGAGTAATGAAATTTTTGATTGAACTTTTGGAAGTTTTTTGATGAAAAAATTTGTTTTGAAAAAATCTTTTGGAACGGAAATGAAAGTACACTACCCAAACACTTCTAAAGAGGGGATTGCAAAGCTGTTGTATGAAATAATACTCAAAATTAGATCAAAAATCAACACTTTCAGTTCTGAAAGTATGAAAAGTCGGCAAGGTCGACGAATGAAGATCATGCCGACTTTATTTTTTAACACACAGGAGACGACAGAAAAAAATTATAAGTCGTCAAGGTCATCAAAAAAAAAACCCTGCCGGCTGTTGAGAAAAATGTATTAGTCAGCAAGGTATTCAAAAAATACCATGCCGGTTGTTAAAAAAAATTTAGTTGTCGGCAAGGTCTTCAAAAAATACCCTGCCGGCTGTTGAAAAAAATTGTTAATCGGCAAGATCTTCAAAAATTACCCTGCCGGCTGTTGAAAAAATTTACAGTCGCCATGGCTGTTATGAAAGTCGGCAAGATATGCATGTTACGACCTTGCCAACCAAAAACACAAAAATCACAATTTTCAATTTTTAACCTAATATAACAATCAAATCACACAACATAATGATGTGTTTGAGTATAAACATCACTGATAGTCTTCTTTTCGCCGGTAAAGTCAACAATTTTTTTGGAAAATCAAAGTTGAAGATTTTTATATGGCTTTGGTTGATGGAAGATGCAGATGAAGAAGAAGAGGAGATGACTAAGAGTTGTTTAGTTTTTTAATTTTAGGGTTAATGAAATTAAGAAATGGGTTTATTTTTAAGATTTAATTAGTTCAAGGGTATTAAAGTAAAATCACCCTTTTATGAAAATGACGACTAGGTCCCCTTAAAATTGGGTATACCCCAATCTCGCCAGGTTTTATTTGGGGTCACATAAAAAAAAAAAAAAAAAAAAAAAAAAAAAGACTAGATGAAAATCAACAATAGTGAAATCTCACCATTCCATAAACACCGCAAAAACTTCCTAGGTTTTTGCAACCCAACTGTTATGCTGGTGTTGTTGAATTATGTGTTTTCTACCATTCATGTAATATGAAGAATCAAAATTAATGTTAAGACCCCTCCAATTTCTAACCTTAGTAAAGCCAGTTCCTATGGGTGAGGTAAACATTCATGTTTCCATTTATGCACCAACTATGGAGCTGGCAAACTAGCAAACTGGCCTGGGTAACAGGCTAAGTGACAAATTTGCCACTTAGCCAGGCCAGGTCAAGTGTCTACCGAGCGGTCGAAACTCCACCGCTAGGTGTAGCAAACACCGATAGGTGTAGTCTCCACCACTAGCGGTCGAGAATCGACTGGTCGTGTCATCTCATCTAACGGTCATAATTTCTTCATCATATATATACGATATCAAATTTCATTTCAACTCATGTCAGTTCGAGTTCGAGCTCGCAGATTTAGCATAGTTGAAGATGAATCCATTTGCAGGCATTATGTTTTTGTTATGCAAGATATCGCCAATGATGGACAACATCAACATCAAGAGATTGTATGGAGTCGCATATTTCAGAGAGATTTTAGGAAGAAACATTGAACCTATAATCGAGATGTAGATGGATGTTGTCAATGCTTCCGAGTAATCAGCAAGGAGGTGAAGTTGTTTGTTGTTGCACTTACTGAAGGCTATCTAAACCGACAACATGGGCAAAACACATTTGATGTGGAGTGAATGTGTCGGCTCGAATGGCGCAACAGAGTGGGAAAAGATTTTCAGTTTGATGGTTGTTATCTTATCTTGAGGGTGTTACCAGGATATGATCAGTTTAGATTAGCTTCCCAAATATGATGCATCTTTCATTTGTATGATGCATCTATCATTTGTATCAAATTTAATTTTAAGATATTATTAAAAAAAACTAGTGCATCTTTCATTAAAAGTTTAAAATTTTAATTTACATTAGTGCCTCTTTCATTCATCTAGATAATGACATAACTTACAATAAAGACTCTAAAAGTAAAAATTTGGGACGATGTTCTTCATCTTGTTTATCTTCTTCATTTCACCAAACTTCCAATCAATGCGCTCATGAAAGGAGTCTCCTTTGTTTATCTTCTTCTTTTCCTTCAAAATTTCTTTCCCTTGAACTTTTCTTGGTCTTCTCTTAGTTGGAGGTTTGATTTGGTTAATATCCAAAACTTGTAGACTTCTTTGATTTTTACTTATTTCTTTAGGGCGTTCCTTTATATACCCCCAAGAAATACTAACGGTACCCCTAATGATAGTTATGTTAGTTATAATTTAGTTAGAATGAAAATCGTAAATTTTTCTAAAGTTTTTGATACCCATACCCCTAATATTAAACCATAAAAAGAAAGAGAAAACTTCCCTATATATATGCGGATAATTAATGAGAATGAATCCATAATTTTCTTTCCAAAAAAACAAGAAATTATAATAAATAGGGCACAATATTGGGGAAGAACTTAGGCAACTCAATTATGGAATCATTAGAATCATGTTTAGGAAATCCATGGTTTGAAGCATATACTGGGGGATTCAAAAAAAAATTCTGTTGAAGATTAATTGTTGCACATTCTTAACATCGGTACCGAAACTTAAGACAACTTAGAAAACTGATCTTCTATAGGTGTTGACTTGATAAGCTTTAGAATGATGATTACTGGGTATATAAAATTAATTTTCAAAATAAATCTTGTGATATAGGGAAGGAGACAGAAAATAGGGAGAAGAAGAGAGAGAATTTTCATTAGATGTGTATGGTATACAATGTTTAAGCCCCTCTATTTATATAGATAGAAGACTTGGTGTCCAAGACATGTAAACCCTAAACTTAGACACAAAGGGCATCTTAGTAATTAAACAATGGTTTATAACACTCCCCCTGATGACCACTGTGGCTAAGTCATTACAAGCATACCAGAAAACTCAAAAGAGAAAAACTCAAATTTCTTAAGCATGTAAAGACTCAAACAAGATTGGACACGCATATGTTGCCTCGTTAAAACCTTGACAAGGAAAACCCAGTGGGACAAAACCTTGACGAAGGAAAAAGAGTACAACGTGATAAAGTCCAGTGAATGCACCTTAATTTGACGATGGCGCTCCCCCTGATGAATACTTCAATCAAATCTTGGCAAGTCTTTGAGTCGAGACTTTCCAATTTTGAAGAAAGAATTTCTTGAATGCAAAAGAAGACTGTACTTTATGAAGATGTCGATAGTTGATGAAGTCTTTATTTGTGTTGCACAAGAATTCCTTCGATTAATACTTTTGGTGGATTCTACATTCTTCTTCAACACATTGAGAACTTGTGTCATGGATTGATAGCTTCCCGAGATGATTTGCGAAGTTGTTGATGTAGTTTCTTCAACATAAAGCCAAGATGTAGATAAATTACCATAAGTGAACAAAAACTGAATTTGTGGTCATACCTTATGTGGATCTAATGACATCCAAATTACTAAGGGCTTGTTATGTTGATTTGGCCTTACAAAATGACCTAGTTAATGGTGGGAATCCACCAAATAACAGAAATTATACAACTCCCCCTTGGATGACCACCATGTTGAATAATTTGCCTCACTAAAACCTTTCCAGTAAAACCCAATGGAAAAAAAAATGGACGAAGGAAAAAGAGAACAAAATCAACATTTTGAAATTAAATTAAACGTCAACGAGATGTTGCCTCGTTAAAACCTTGTCAGGAAAACCACATGGGACAAAACCTGAAACAAAGGGAAAAGAGTACAACTTTTGACGTAAATATGGATGCTAACTCAAATATATGAGTATTATTAAAAGCAAAAATCATAATTATAGTCTATATTATAGACAAGTTTTAAGCAAGCATAATATTTTAACTGCAGATTTAAGAAAATAATATTTATGCTGCTGAAGCATGGATTTTTGTGTTTTTAAGGACCCCTCAAGAGACCTATGACGTTGAAGTCATCAACTAATTAATCCGGATTTTTGGTTTAGCACCAAATTTCTAAAAACACATAAAGGATTGTTAAACCTTATGTAAGCAAATAAGGTGGTTTGCCCTAAATATAATTTGAATCCTCCAAGGATTACAAATTCAAAAATGTTCTCCGACCATATATGAGTCCTTCAAGGACTACCATGCAAAATGTGTCTTATAAGAAGAACAATTACCGAACCAATCCTAGTGGTCCGAGCAAAAAGAAAAATAGACCCTCAAATCGTTTTTACAACGAACATATTTCTCATATAACACATTATGACTACACCAACCCTGTAAGTAATAGGCTTGCAATTTTAAGGTGTTAAGTCTTGGATCCAAAATTGCGTTAATCGAGAAATTAATCCAACCTAATTGGATTGTATGCCAACCAATCACGTATGTCGAAATTCCTCTGCAGGGGTTCAAAACACCATCATTTATTTCAAATAGCTACTATAAATGAACAATGACAATCATTAGTTTATTATGACCCAACACAATTCTCTCGGTGTATAAACACTTTAAAAAATTTAAATTTTACTGGTACCAGTTTCCGCGGAAGTTATAATCTCCTCCTCTTTAAATGAGGAGATATTAATTTTGAGAATGTGAATCATATTACGATAGACTATATCGGAGCACTATCTGTAGCATATACCAAAACGCTACATTCTTGCTAGAAGTGATTGGATTTGCCTTTTCAAACGGTTTTAGCTTATGGAAAAGCTAAATGAGATAATTTCACGCCTATTTAATGGCAGCCTTTTTGAGTTAATCATGATGGGAGAGAAATTGATATAATCTGTTGAGTTAATTAACACCAACTTTTGGCTTTGGTAGTGTATAGTCTCCCCCTGATACTGGCGTAAATATTTTCATCTCATAAAAACGAAAACAAGTTTCGTAAAGTATTATCCGATATTAATTCGAAGACATATACTCATAATAAATTCTGGATTTTAAACAAATCCAGATTGGACAGTAGATTCTGACTTTAAGAGCCATAAAGAAATTGTCCTAAAATTGTAGTCTACTTGACATACAAATTGAACATCAACCATGGATTACCTTTGGAACCCAAAATTAATTGATACAAAAGCATATAAAATATACGATCTCTCCGAAAAATAAAATTAGAATAAAATTATGGACACCTAAAGTCACTCAAGGACTAATAATATAGGCTAGCAAGCCAGTGTGCACTCCATTGATCTTTTATGTCCTACCGTATCTCAACATCAAGTTGAACGGTCTCAATTTGGGAGATTAGTATTAGGAAGAAAAAATAAATATTGCTTAATATCCCTCAGGAATGCAGCAATCTCTTGTTTCGTTGGTGTTCGCAATTGTAAATAACATGATAACGACATCTCATCCTTCTAGGATCTATATAGAAACCAAATTCAATTAGCATATATGATTCTTCCGAAAAATAAATGAAGATATCATTTTCAAGTATCTATTTTGGAAAAATATATCCATTATTGGTTGAAAATAGCAAATAATTTAGAGAATATGCCAATTTATTTTCTCACGTCTTATAAAAATGATGGAGAAAACCAATACCGATTGGTTTATAAGGTACACCAAAATTGTATCGACAAAAAGGGGGGGAAATATGTCGCTTTAGTCATCGCATATGAAAAATCCATTCTGTGTAGAGGATAGTTTCTTGAAGATATATAGAAACCATTTATAATTAAATCACGTGATCTTCATCGAATGGACGAAGATACCAAAGTTAATTGGCCGTAGGTTTTTCAACCATGCACGTGATTAGTTACCGTAAAGGTATTAAGATTGCGATAACACCAGTTTTTGGCGATTACAGTTTCAATGAAGGAATAGAAACTGTGTAAACCATCTTTCGATGGATTTATTTTTCTTTTCTCTATGAACAAAAAAAAAAAAAAAAAATAGAGAAGAAAGAAAATACAATTTTTGCGATTACAGTTTCATTATTGGAATAGAAACCGTAAAGCGTCTCTGGATGGATTTGTTTTTTCTTCTTTCTCTATGTATAAAGATTAGAGAAGAAAGGAAATCAAACTTTTAAGACAAAACCATGTCTCATAAATATAGACCATGTCTTTTAGGGCTAACTAATGGATTTAAAAAAAATAATAAATAAATCAAATTAAAAGTATAAGACAAATCCGTTAGTACCGCTTGAGACTTGTGGTGCTCATAGTGCTTTGACCGATTTAGACTTCTGGTGCTCATGTGCAGACGAACACTACGTTCCAAAACATAAAACCTCCACGTATCAATCGAGGTGATCAGTGGGTACATGAAAAAAACATGAAACAGTTCGATGTTAGAACAAAATAAATCATATTTTGTTATGATTAAATAAATAAAACATAATATATATTAAACAATATATTAGATTGAAAGCTTCTCTGTTTTATCGGTTGGAGCTCGGTACAGAGCGTGTGATTAGATAATAGAACGATCGCGTTATGATTGAATATGTAAAACAAAAGAGAGATTGGACTAAAATCTTCCCTGTTTTATGGTGTTATTTTATGCGGCTTGGAGGAAAAAAAATCTCAAAACGCTTTTTCTTCTTAAGTTTAAAGAAACACCCAGTGTAGAGCGTGCTGATTACGTCTTGTGATATAGGGAAGGAGACAGAAAATAGGGAGAAGAAGAGAGAGAATTTTCATTAGATGTGTATGGTATACAATGTTTAAGCCCCTCTATTTATATAGATAGAAGACTTGGTGTCCAAGACATGTAAACCCTAAACTTAGACACAAAGGGCATCTTAGTAATTAAACAATGGTTTATAACAATAAATAAATATTGTAGAATCACCATTTTAAATCCAAGCAACTGGATGAGTTATGAATCTATGATACTAAGATTACTATTATCAGAGTTATGCCATTCTAGATGGCATAACTATTATAGAATGTCCCCTTTATTATCTTCTCGAGTGATAGACTTCTAAAACCATAGCAATAAGAATGACAAGTTATTTTTGGATTCTCAAAACTAGATTTAAGAATCTACGATCTAATTAAAAAGGACTTAGTCACTTAGTTAATCAATCAAAAACAAAACTGAAAGAGGTTTTTGTGATGATGGATATTTTTACATGATAATTCTAGGTGCTCCAAGAACCCTACTGGCACTGTTTCGAAGATAATGATCGAAAGCTGTTTTTTTTTTTTTTGATGAGATGTTGTTTTGTTTCTTAAATTTGTTTAGTTGTGAAATATTAATGGTTTTTCGGGGTACACAAGATATATGTTTTTGATGGGGTAGAAAGATATATTTAAAGGGTACATAGATAAAGGGGTACCGTTAGTATTTTTATGGGGTACATAAAGGAACACGCTTTCTTTATAACACATATCTTATTAAGGGCGGATTCAAGCACCACTCCAGAAAAATCAAGTTGGGTAGCCAAGTCAAGTTGGGATTCAAACTTTGCCATTTTGAAAGATAATAAGATAAAAAAAAATTGTGTAAAAAATTTGGTGTAATTTTTGTGTGATTGTTTGCCCTTTTTATAACGGTGGAGAAAGAGCCGTTGGAGGTTTCAAATCCACCGAAATGTTGAGACCGCACCGCTATCGGTCTAGTCTACACCGTTAGCGGTGTAGTCTCAACCATTCGGTGGAAACTCGACCGCTTACCTTTTCTCCCATAGTGGTGCGGCCAGTTTGCCAGACCAGATGGCATGGCATATGGAGGGTTTAGCCATCCCCATAGGAACCGGCCTAAAGGGATTTCAAAAGAGTCATTTGAGCTTTCCTGTATACTTTTTTCTTTTATACAAATCTATAAAACTCAATCATGATCGGTTTTTTCTCTGAAGAGATTTAGGAGGTACGAGTCTAACATAAAATTTTCTCTTCAAGTATTAGCAAAATGGTATTTCTTTTTCTTTTTTACAGAAATATGCATGATTGTTCTAGCAGAGTAGTCCTCTTTTTGGGATCTTGAGAGTAAGGGTGCCATGGAGGATTCAAAGCTTAAACGTTTGTCAGGAAGAAAATAAGACATTTTACTGCTAAAGCTTGAACTGGAGTTTAGATGGCACCATTAGATTTTGTGGAGTTGTCCATTATAAAGATAACTTCTTATAAAATAACTAGTACATCTTTGAAATCCACATTGACTTGTATGGAAGATGGCATTTCTGTTTGGTAACCCTTTATGTTTTGTCCAGAATGTCAAGGATACGATGTCGACATCAACAACTAGCAAGGATATTGTGTCGACATCATGTACAGCTGCAAGTATCCGATCACATAAGGAAATATAGTTTGGTATAGGAAACAATATTACACGATCATTATTGAAGATTTTCGTGTTTCCCATTTTGTGTATATTCTGTATTTATGTGATTGTATATTTATTCTATTCCTGTAACCTGTGTAATATAAATAGAGAAGTTGTTTCTCTCCTAAGTATCCAAGGGAGAACATTCATATCTATATCCTTACCTTGTTATGGTATCGAGATAGCTAGGGGTTATCAATCTTGGGATCACATCTGCTTGCTTTTTATTTTTCTTTTCAATTCAGTGAAATGGCTTCATCCTCTTTCAACTTCAATCATGTTTTAACCCTCAAGTTGGATGATACCAATCACCTACTATGGAAGTCACAGATGATGGCTTTTGTTCGTGGTCATGACTACACGGGTTTTCTCGATGGAACTCATCCCTGTCCACCTGCAACTATTACAACACCAGTACCAAATTCAACAGAGACCATCCAAACTGCTAATCCAGCTTTCTTAACCTGGCAACAAAAGGATCAACAACTACTCAGTGGTATCCTCTCTTCCCTACCACATAGTGTGCACACTCAGATGATTGGAGTAAGGACCTCTCGAGAGGCGTGGGAAAGACTGGAAAGGATTTTTGCTTCAAACTCTCAGGCTCGTGTAATGCAGCTCCAGTTGCAGTTGGTTAACACCAAGAAAGGAGCCTTGAATATCCTTGATTATCTTACAAAAATGAAATTTTATGCTAATAGTTTAGCTGCTATTTCTCACCCAATATCTGATTCACAACTTGTCTTATATGGTCTCAATGGACTTGGTCCCGAATACAGTCCATTTGTTACGGCTATGACCACACGTGCTCAACCTGTTTTATTTGCTGACCTACAAGGATACTTGCTTAGCCATGAAATGCGTTTAGCAGATCAACATGTTGCTGAACTAGCTTCTCCTGCTATTAACAATACTCATAGGCAACCATTTTCCGCTGCTCATGCTCAGAATCGCAACCAACAACCAATGCCTAATCGTGGAGGAGGTAATAATGCTCGTGGTCGTGGTCGTGGACGCAACCGTGGTGGTGGCTATAATCATGTTGGGTATCGTCCTCCAAACCCACCTGCTCCTATATGTCAGGTTTGTAATAGATCTGGACATAGTGCTATCCGTTGTTACAATCGGTTCACCTGAAGGTTATCAATCTGATCAAGCTACAGCTAATGTTGTTACTCATGTTCCTAGATATAATTATGCTGATCCATCTTGGTACCCTGATTCGGGTGCGAAACACCATGTTACTCATGACTTGAGGAACATTCAAAACCGAGCTGAATATAATGGGAACGATGTTGTAACTATTGGTAATGGAACAGGTTTGCCGATTACTCATACTGGATCTTCTTCATTTGATACGTCGTCTTATTCTTTTAAACTAAATAATATCCTGCATGTTCCCAACTTAAAGAAGAATTTATTATCAGTGCAACAGTTTACTCGAGATAATGATGCTTATTTTGAGTTTCATCCTGATGTTTTCTTTATCAAGGAACGTACGTCAGGAAACTTCTACTAGCGAGCAAGAGTAAAGATGTCCTGTATCACCTTCCATCACCAAAATCATCTAATCAGTCCAGGAAGGTGTTTATAGGAATTGGAGAGAAGACGACTCCAGAAGGGTGGCATCATCGGTTGGGGCATCCAGCCTATAAAGTAGTTCAATTATTTTTAAATAAGAATAAGTTACCTGTGAGTAACGATAAGAACCATAAGTTCTGTGAAGCTTGTCAGTTGGGTAAAAGTCATCGACAAACATTACGTATGACTAACACCATCTCTCAAGCTCCTCTAGATTTAATTTTTACTGATGTGTGGGGACCTTCACCTACTGTTTCAACTTCTGGTTCAAAGTATTATGTTTTATTTATGGATGATTATTCAAAGTATTCATGGATTTATGCAATTACTTTCAAGTCAGATGTGTTTGGAATTTTTGAAAAGTTCAAAGCCATGGTTGAAAATATGTTTTCTTGCAAAATCAAGGCAGTGCAGTCTGATTGGGGAGGAGAATTTCAAAAATTGGAACCCTATTTTGCTCGGTTTGGGATTAATCATAGAGTTTCGTGTCCTCATACGCACGAACAAAATGGTGTCATTGAAAGAAAGCATCGACATGTTGTGGATACTGAGTCTTACACTAATGGCTCATGCCAGGGTTCCTACTCATTTCTGGGATCATGATTTTGAAGCTGCTGTTTATTTAATAAATAGGTTGCCCACTCCTACACTTCAAAATTCATCACCGTTTGAAGTTCTCTTTCAAAAGAGTCTGGATTATCAGTTGCTTAAGGTCTTCGGATGTGCCTGCTACCCATACTTACGACCTTACAACAAACACAAGATCGATTATCGATCTATTAGGTGTATTTTCATGGGATACAGTTCACGGCACCATGGATACAAATGCTATGAACCAACTCAGAGACGCATGTTTATCGCTCGACATGTGGTGTTTGATGAATCTTTATTCACTTTTGCAGGATTACTAACTTCTCCGCCGACACCTATCATAGTTGATCCAGTAAAACTGCCCTCCTTGATGGTACCAGTTTATGCTCCACAAACTTTACCTGATGTAGAAGCTCCGACAGTCGCCGTAACACCATCACTAGCTGCTGCACTACCCTCTCAAGATTTGCCTTCAACTATCTGTGACACCACAATCCATGAGCAGATCTTGTACAAAATATTCCCATTGATCCTAAGTTATACCCGCAAGTACCATGACACCAAATGTCACTCAAGGTATGCACACTCGGTCTAAATCGGGAATATTCAAGAAGAATAGTCGTTATCCATTGGTTCTTACTACCAATGTCCAACAAGATGATTTTATTCCCACTTTTTCTTCCCAAGCATTTAAATATCCACATTGGCGTCAGGCTATGATAACGGAGCTTAATGCCTTACTTCAACAGGGTACTTGGACTCTAGTACCACGACTTCCTTCTATGAATGTGCTTGGTAATAAGTGGGTTTTCACGATAAAACGGAATGCCGATGGTACCATTGCTCGTTACAAGGCCAGGCTCATTGCGAAGGGGTTTAATCAGCAATATGGGATTGATTATACGACAACTTTCAGTCCAGTGGTGAAGTTTACAACTTTACGAACTATTATTGCACTTGTTGTCTCTCAAAAATGGGTTATTAGACAACTCGATGTTAATAATGTGTTTCTTAATGGAGTTCTCGAAGATGAAGTATATATGAATCAGCCACCAGGATTCATTGATTCCTCTCATTCTATGCATGTGTGCATGCTAAGAAAATCCATATATGGGCTAAAACAGTCTCCGCTGGCATGGAATACTCGACTGACTCAATTTTTACTGAAAATTGGTTTTCGTGGATCTAAAACTGATCCCTCTTTATTCATTTATAATGAGGGAACTATTGTAGTATATCTACTGGTGTATGTGGACGACTTAATGGTTACGGGTAATGATTCATCTTTTATTTCTCGTGTTATTTCATTGATTGGAGAAGAATTTGCTATTAAAGATCTGGGAGTCTTCAAATATTTTTTAGGACTTGAAGCTACGACAAATCCAGAGGGTCTAGTTTTATCCCAACAGAAATACATATTGGATCTTCTTATTCGAACAAATATGCAAGATGCTAAGCCTATTTCCTCTCTAATTGCAGCAACCACTCGTCTCACTAGAGACTCCGGGGAACCGTTTTCGGATGTTTTTATGTATCATAGTACTGTGGGTTCTCTTCAATACCTAACACTCACACGTCCAGACATAGCCTTTGTTGTTAATTAGGCATGTCGCTTTATGCATAGCCCAACGACTAACATTGGGCTCTAGTCAAGAGGATACTTCTTTATCTTAAACATACATTGAATTATGGATTACAATTTTATCATAGTTCTCCACCCATGCTCTCCATTTTCACCGATGCCGATTGGGGAGGTTCTTTAGATGATCGGAAGTCGACTGGAGGTTACGCTATTTACTACGGGAACAACCTTATTTCTTGGAGTTCGAAGAAACAACCAATCAAGCTTGATCGAGTACGAGTATGAGTATCGCGCCATTGCAAGTGCATCAGCCTGAAGTAGTTTGGCTTCGTTCATTGTTTCGAGAACTCAACATTCCTTTGGTTTCTCCTCCCACGCTATGGTGCGACAACATAGGCGCTACCTACTTGACTCGCCAATCCAAGTGTTTCATACTCGCAGCTCGTCATGTTGAGATTGATTTCCACTTTGTTAGAGACATGGTTGCTAAGAAAGAGCTCATTGTGAGAATCATCTCGTCTCAAGATCAAATTGCAGACATACTGACGAAGGGTCTTTCTACTCCTCGGTTTACACAAACATTCGGTTTACGAAGGGTCAATCTCGTTGGCACATACATTCGCTTGAGGGGGCGTGTCAAGGATACGATGTCGACATCAACAACTGGCAAGGATATTGTGTCGACATCATGTACAGCTGCAAGTATCTCGATCACATAAGGAAATATAGTTTGGTATAGGAAACAATATTACACGATCATTATTGAAGATTTTCGTATTTCCCATTTTGTGTATATTTTGTATTTATGTGATTGTATATTTATTCTATCCTGTAACCTGTGTAATATAAATAGAGAAGTTGTTTCTCTCCTAAGTATCCAAGGGAGAACATTCATATCTATATCCTTACCTTGTTACAGAACACTCTTACAATAAATAACTAATAATTCAGTATATATACTACCCATTCTTATACATAAAAACCATTTATATGGCAATAACCATCAACAAGATATATATGGGGTTTTTCCAGAAGGGACATGCGTATAATATGTTAAGTTTTTTCTCTTGAAGAAGTTTAATATGTTAAGTACTACTATTTATAATAGCATTTTCATTTTCATTCTAAATTAATCAGAACCTAAAAATTTGACGTAGTCATAATTAGATAAACTTTCCGAATATTTTCTCATTGAAAATATCTGCTAAACCTTCCTAAATCCTGAATATCATCTATTGAAAAATGGCTATGTTATTCTTAAATGGTTTATATATCGACTATCGAGAAAAAATTCGTAGTTCTATACACATCCCACATATAGAAATTACGCTGCCAAAATATTATCAATGACTTCCTTGAAGCAGTTCTCCAAGGCTCCTGTTTTTATCGCTCTCATCTTTGGTTTTATTTTGATTTCAACATCTGTTACCACCGCGGTTAGAGTTATGGGTTAGTATTTCTTCCGTAATATTGACAATTTTCTCTTATATTTGTAGAGAATGTAGAGAAAACTGTCAATTTTACGAATTAAAACCAAACCGTAATGGATCCCCTCACACTTTTATTATCACACTATCTCACACATTGGGTGTCATTTTTACGAATTAAAACCAAACCGTAGCGGATTTGAAGCTAATATTTTGAGGATATGTTCCTCTTACCAAGTTCTACACGCCTACCAAAAATGAGCGTATTCCGAGACGTATAACATCATCATCTACTACTTTGAAAATGAGCCGTTGAAAATCTGCGGGTTTCTGGCCGTCGAAATTGAGACCGGTAGATCGTGAGGTTTTATATTTCGGAATGTGATCATTTTTGGTAGGCATGTATAACTTGGTAAGAGGAACATATCCTTAAAATATTAGCTTCAAATCCGTTACGGTTTGGTTTTAATTCGCAAAAATGACGTCCAATGTGTGAGATGGTGTGATAATAAAAGTGTGAATGGATCCTTCCTCCTATTTAATATAGGATTGTTAATTAAGTTTTACTAATTGTTGACATGCGAATGGACGAATCCAGATGGTAGTGTTGGTGTTGAGGTCTGCCACTATTTGGGGAAGTGCGTAAATAATCGGGACTTTTTTTTTTTTTTTTTTTTTTTTTTTTTTTTGATCGGTAAATTAAATGATTTGATTAAAAAAGAAGTGAAAGTACAACAGATTGGAGCACAAGAAGTGATCAAAGAAAACAACAAAAACAAAAACAAAGATAACAAGTTACAGTAAGAAACCGAAAAACACAAAGCCCGGACTCGGAAAGTAATTGCCACAGAAACATCCACATTATGAAGCCCAGCCCAAGCAATAACCTAATTTGAAGTTTGAAAATCAGATGAAAAGCCACTCTCATCTAATCGGGACTGTTTCTCTCAATGCAACAAGGAGTCTCGCACTACCGTCTACCGGTGTATGTATTCCTGATCCAAATTCTCATGAAAATTTTATGGCTATTGAAAAAGCTAATTTTTGGATTTATTGATGGGTTTGGTATCCAGCTTAGCCCAATTTTGCAATGTGGGATCAATGCACCACCTACCTTAGTTTTTTTCTTCTTCTTCTGGTACCAGTTTTTTTCCCTTCATTTGGTCCCAGCACAGCAATAGGCTGGCATCACTGCCGGCGAAGTGTGCGGCCCACACAATCTACCGCTAACAAACTTTAAACTCCTTCGAATTCTCTACCTTCCTCAAAGGAAAGGTGATACTGATAGGTAATCAACCTTATTAGGGGTGGTTCTTATGAGGGTGCTACTAACCTGGGCTTTAGCCCGCCCCTTCAAAGGTCCATAATTTCTTCGTCGTCCTCTTCAAATAATTCCTTGAACATAAGTACCAACCAGGGTTAAGTGAGACTAACATTTCGAGATAATAACATTCTTCGCATAGGTACGGCGAAACACGAAAATCTGGATCTCTAACTGTTGTAAGGTCTTCGAAAACCAATTTATTCCTATGTGTTTAGATAGTCCAAGTGATGGCTGCTGGAAGGACCTGCCATAAAGCTTGACTAGCTGATGATCCTACAACCCTTTATGATTAAGTCGATACAATCTGGCATCACCCTTTATGATTAAGTCTTAGTGAAATGAGTGGAGCAGAATGATTCAATCACATTACAACAAAACAGAATACAAAAGAAGCCTTTATATAGCAGGCAGAGAGTACAGGCTGGCAGTGCCAGCTATTATAGTTAACGGTATTTCAAGAAGAGTACATACAATGTACGGATAGGAACAGAACCGTTAACTAGTAACAGAAACACTAACTGCACACACAATACTATATATAGGCTGACACTCTCTTGTACTATCCCCCCTCAAGCTGAAGTGATTGAACTCTCAGCTTATGACGCAAAAACTCAAACTTGTCACCGAAAGACCCTTTGTGAAAACATCCGCAACAAGAGCATCAGTGGATACATAGTGGAGACAGAGAGCTTTGGATTGAATCAGTTCACGAATGAAGTGAAAGTCAATAGCTACATGTTTCATCTTTCCATGGAGAGTTGGATTGGAGGCCACGGAGATTGAACTTTTGTTGTCACATCCAAGAGTAGGAGAAGAAGAGATAAAGACATGAAGATCCTTGGAATTTGACACACCCATAGAACTTCTGCTTCTATATGAGCCAAAGAACAATACTCAGCTTCTGTGGAGCTTCTAGCTACTGTTGGTTGCTTCTTAGAGGACCAGGAAATAGTATTAGGACCAAAAAACACACAGAAATCACTATTAGAACGACTATCATCAGGATTGCCTGCCCAATCTGAGTCGGAAAAAGAAGAAATAGATTGGAGACCACGCTGAAGAATGATACCATGATCAAGTGTATATTTTAAAAATCGCAGAATTCTCTTAACAACAACAAGATGTACATTAGTAGGATTGCTCATGTGTTGACAGACTTGATTGACAGCATAACTGATGTCAGGTCTGGTCCAGGTAACATATTGAAGAGCACCAACAAGTGATCTATAGTCAGTAGCATGTGGTAGAGGTGTACCATCAAACTTGCTCATTTTTGAGTTAGTAATAGCTGGTGTGTTACATGGTTTTGCATCAAGCATATTTGATTTCTTGAGTAAGTCCAAAATATACTTAGTTTGAGACAGATGCATAGCCGAGTTAGTTCTTTTAATCTCCAATCCCAAGAAGTAATAAATGGGGCCTAAGTCCTTAACTGGAAAAGAGAGAGAGAGCTGAGAGATAACCTGATTGCAAGCTGGTAGAGAAGAGCCTATAATGAGAATATCATCCATATAAATGAGAATGATGATGACAAAATCTCCTCTTTTGAAAGTAAATAATGATGTATCAGCTAGAGAAGTTTCACACCCCAAAGCAAGAAAAGATTCCATGAGCTTCTCATACCAATCTCTAGGAGCTTGCTTGAGTCCATAGATGGATTTGTGAAATCTGCAAACATAATGAGGCTTGTCTGGATCTTCAAAACCAGGTGGCTGAGTCATGAACATTGTTTCCTTGAGATCTCCATGAAGGAAAGCATTGCTTATGTCAAGTTGCTTAACTGGCCAATTGTTATGCACAACAAGAGATAGAACAATTCTGATGGGAGCAGGTTTGGCAACTGGACTAAAGGTTTCTTGATAGTCCAAACCTTCTTGTTGATGATAACCCTTTGCAACCAGTCTAGATTTAAGTTTTTCTATGCTCCCATCAGGATTATGCTTGATTTTAAAGACCCATTTACAACAAACAAGGTTCTGAGATGGATGTGGAGGCTCCAAAGACCATGTACCAGCTTCTTTAAGTGCTAAACATTCAGTAACTAGTGAATGAAGCCATTTAGGATGTTTCTTGGCTTGAGCAACTGTCTTGGGAATAGTGACTTCAACTGAAGCTAAGTGAGCTGCTGAGATAGGATACTTGGTGCTAAAAAGATCCTTTGGTGATTTGGGTTTGAATATTCCCATTTTAACCCTTGTAGTCATTGAGTGTGAGTTTATGACAACTGAAGTAGAATAAGTAGGTAAAACAGTTGAAGAAGTAGCAGTAGTTGAAGTAGTGGGTAAAACAATTTGAGATGTAGGTAATTCAGTTAAAGTAGTTGGAGCAGTTGATGAAGCAGTTGAAGCTGGTAGAATAGTTACTTGATCAGGTAAAACAGTGGAAGCTGAGGTAGATGAGTGATATAGTTGAGATTTCTGAGATAGTGAATTTGAAATATTATCAAGATTGAACTGTAATGCTGGAAACTAATCTTCATGAAAAACAACATGCCTGGAAATAAAAGCTCTCTTGGAGCATGGTTCAAAACACCTATATCCCTTTTGAGAAGAAGAATATCCAAGAAAAATACATACTTTGCTTCTTGGCTCTAGTTTAGAGTGAGTGTAGGGTTTGAGCCATGGATAACATGCACAACCAAATACTCTCAGTGTGGTATAGTTAGGTGCACTGCCATAAAGTTTTTCATATGGTGATATAAAAGAGATAGAAGCAGTTGGTAACCTGTTAACTAAGTCGTTTGCAGTTTGTAATGCATCAACCCAAAAACAGTCTGCCATATTAGCTTGAACAAGAAGAGTTCTACATAACCCAATAAGATGTTAGTGTTTACTCTCTGCTACCCAATTCTACTTTGGTGTGTAAGCACAACTATATTGATGAAGCACTCTATGTGTAGATAAAAATTTACCTAATTCATTGTTGATAAACTCTCCTCCTCCATCTGTTCTTATAACTTTGATTTTGAGATCAAAATAATTTTCAACTTGAGACTTATGGTGGGTTTGTTTGCATAATTCACCGTTTCCAGGAATTTATAATCCCATGGGATTAAAAATTCTGGGATTCATGTAAATTTCTTGTCTATTTGGTAACTCAATTAAAATTCCTAGGATTTATAGAGTTTTCTTGTATTAAAGTCTTTGTACCATTTGGCATTACCCTCAAATCTTAAAATTGCATATATATGGGATTTGAAGTTAAAAAAAGTGGGTCCATAAATCCCTTGATAAGTTTTCCAGCAAATCTTAGGGGGAGGGGTCGGACTCTATATGGAGGATTTGCTGGAAAACTGAATCCCGTAGGAAACGTGATTCCAAGGATTCAGGCAACCAAACATACAAAGGGAAACGTAATTCTATCAAATCCCCTGGACCCATAAATTCCACCTTTAAAATTCTACATCCAAACCCACCATTAAAGGAGCTGAAGATTGTAATAAAGTTATTTTTTATTATTAAAGGAAATGTCCAACAATACTTACTGAAATCATCAATGATATTGCAGTAGTATGTAAAACCATTACAGGAAGTAACAGGACATGGTCCCCAAAGATCCATATGCAATAATTGCAGTGGTTTATTTGACACTTAACTAGAAATAGTAAAAGGAAGTTTGTGAGATCTTCCTAATTGACAATCTCTACATGAAAATGACTGATGAGAAGACATGTTCTGAAAAGATTCTAAATGACTTAATCTCCGCATAGATCGAAAAGAGGGATGGCCAAGTCTTTGATGAAGTTGAAGTGGAGTAAACTTGAGTGCAGACAAAGCAGTAATATCCGAGGTTGATGGTGGTGAAGATGTCAGATGTAAGGGATATAGTCCATTGTCACTGTGCCCTTGGAAAATGCTCTTCCCAGATGTGAGATCCTTCACAGAGTAATTGTCACCCTCAAAGGTTATACTGAGATTATTGTCTCTAGTAAACTTATGAACATATAGCATCTTATGAGAAACACTTGGAACATGTAAAATCTTAGGCAAGCTAATAGTATTAGTAAGTAGATATTTAGAAGATGTACTTATGTTTGAGATTGACATTACCTCTCCATTAGCATTTGAAATTTGCTCAGTACCAGTGTAAGAACTGAAATCTTGAAGATATGATGGATCTGAAGTAATATGAGCAGTTGCGCCTGAGTCACAATACCAAGGATTCTCACCAAGAACATCAGCTGAAGCCATCATTGCATGAATATTTGAAGGGATAGGACGACCTTGATAAGAAAAGTTCATGCGCTGGTGACATTCAATAGCAAAATGACCATATTTGAAGCATATTTGACAGGTTGGTCTAGGAGGTCTGAAATTGAATGAACTAGTTGTGAAAGTAGGTGATGGTGATGGATTTGGTGGTTGTGGTGGTGGTGGTGGTTGAGTGAATGGATTTGTGGCAAAAGACTTTTGGTGAAAATGTGTAGATGAAGAAGATGAAGGATAATATGAGCGTGTTTGTGGTTTTGATGGATAATGAAAGTTAGGTCTAGGATTGTTGTATTGAAAAGATCTTTTAGCCCTAAAAGCTGCAAAAGCTTTGACTTCTTCTGAATTAGTAACAGATCTTGCTCTTTCTACTATAACAATATCTTCACTCAACAAAAAATTATGTAATTCACCTAGAGTAACAGACGGATTGGGAATTCTAATTGATGTAGCAAAGGCATCAAAAATAGATCCGATACCATTGAGAACACTCACAATCATTTCAGACTCGCAGATAGGTGAACCAGCAGCAGTTAAAGAATCACAGATTTTCTTAATTTCATTGAGATAGTTAATTATAGTAGAGTTACCTTGTTCGATTGAAGAGAGTTTAGTTCTGAGTTGAATAACATGTGTAGATGAAATTGATGAAAACCTTTCTTCAATAGACTTCCAAAGCTCATATGAAGTTGTCGGACCAGCTATATAAGAGATTAATGACTCAGAAATTGTTGATTGGATCCATAGGATGAGAGTTTGATCCTCTTCATTCCATTTGATCCATGCTGGATTGGCAGTTTCTGCTGGATTTGTGTTTCTCTGTGCATATACAAACTTGTTCGGATATCTCTTAGATCCATCAATATAACCTAAAACGTTGTAACGTTTGAAAAGAGGTAGAAGTAAGGATTTCCATGTCAGGAAATTATGATCTTGAAGCTTAGAAGGTATTATACTAGCAATTGTATTCAGAGGAACTTTAGTTATTGTTGTTTCCATGTCGAATCAAAGAATATCATAAGAAAAATTTCAAGATTGAAAAAGCTTTATTTTGCAGGTTTAATGGCGGAAGCTCTAACTGGTTATCAGGCCCTAATCGGCTCTGATACCATAGTGAAATGAGTGGAGGAGAATGATTCAATCACATTACAACAAAACAGTACAAGGAAGCCTTTATATAGCGGGAGAGTGCAAAATGGCAGTGCCGGCTATTATAGTTAATGGTATTTCAAGAAGAGTACGTACAATGTACGGATATAAACAGAACCGTTAACTAGTAACGGAAACACTAACATCACACACAATACTAGATATAGGCTGACACTCTCTTGTACTAGATACAATCTTGCAGCATAGTTGACAGACTTTATCAACTATTTTTCCTTTTTTGTGGATAGTATCCATCGTAGCTACCTTCTTGTGATAGACCTTCCGAAGAAGAAAACCTACCTTGTACGGCTAGGATATCGACCAAACATTAAGTTTTTTGTTACAATTCCATGATCTTAATTAAACCAAGTATAAGCTGATTTGACCATGAAGTTTCTAGTCTTTTCTAGCGACCAAACTAAAGAGTCATGAGTCTAGAGAAATGCTCTCGATGACTGCAACAAGAGAATACGTACACTTCTTGTATTTGATCTTCATTTAATCTTCTGTCATGACCTAAGTTCCAAACCCCCCCATTAGATAACTGTTGGAAAATTGGCAGTAAAACAGGGTGAAGAAAAGAATGTTGTATTAGGGTTCAAGGCTCTTATGAAAGATTCTTTTCGACAATTATTCGACCCTTTCCCAATTGAATTGGCGAGTACAAACTGGTCAATTGAATATTGCCGTCAGGATACTTGAAGCCCCACATCAGTTGTTGGATTCAAAGCTTGTACGACCTTGATCCAACCAAGAACACACTGGTTTTGTTTCTGATGATGCTTGTAAGAAAAAAAACAGAGAGAGTTGAGAGATGTATTTTGAATGAAAATAAGTCTCCTATTTAAAGAAGAAATCACACCCTTTGGAGATGACTCTCTTCATCTCTACAGATATCTTTTCAGAGTGACAGGCGCGTCTCTTCCTTCAATGCGTCCATTGGTGAAACGAGTTTTCTGTTCAGGTCGAACCCGGAAGCTGCTTAAATATGCCTTCAATTCAAGGGTTTGTTGAAAATATCCAACAATAACTTCTCTGGACACTTCATAACTGTCTAATTCTTCACCGAAGAGATAGCATATATTAGCGGGTAAATCACGTTATGAATTATGACTGCTCGAAAAGCAAGGCGAATAAAATTCACAAGTCGATGACTCGATGAGTCTCACTGAATCACTGTACTCCATGGGGGTTGCTGCCGTGTGAAGTGTGCGTGACAAATTAATGAGTTTTGTGTTGCTTGCTGCTTTAGTAAGTCTTTTAAACTGACTCTAATACGTTCGGGATGAAGTCTTGGTATACCATAATCATAATTGTCCAATCGAAAAATCATCCAAATATGGAGCCAAGAAAAAAAAATTTAACAACCAATTTTCCATTTGACGACACGGAGTGAGATAGAACAAGCACGCGCCCATCCCAAAACACTTGCTACACCAACGTGGTCAATTTTGGTTTTTGGTGTTATCTCTTGCAACCGAGGCACTGTGCACTTGTGCAGTTTTATCTCGCAGATATTATCAGTGAATCAATGGACATATGCTAAATAAAGTATTTTTGCTTCCGATCAAAAAGAATAAGTGTTTGGCTCAATGTTGCCGACGCAAATGTCTGACAAATTGATGGGTTTTTAGGGGCTTTAACAATTAGCAAAGTTACTTCACTACTACCACTACGTTACCAAACTGACTCGAATACGCTTGGGATCTAATCCTGGTACCATAATCATAGTTATCCACCCAAAAGAAATGATCAAACTGATAAGAAACTTTCCGTTTGACTACATAGAGTGAGATAGAGCAAGCACGCGGGCATCCGCAAAACACTTGCTGTACACCCAAAGAACTACCGCACTTTATATCCCAATACCTCCTACATGGTATTCATTGGCTGAAATCAGCGCTTCTAAGGACTCCATTATCTCTAAAGACTCCCATGCTTGTCCTCACTCCATTATTGAAAGTGTAGTAGTTCTTCCTGTCTTTTGTTTACTTTTTGAAAATGGAATTTCATTATGAGAGAAGCACAAAGATCCCAAACTCAAAGTGTAATAGTACGCACTTCCCCTGTACTTACTTATTTGTGTAACATCCGCACTTCTACGGACTCCATTATTTCTAAAGACTCCCATGCTTGTCCTACTCCATTATTTGAAAGTGTATTATAGACTACTAGTACTTCCTGTCGTTTGTTTTTTTCTTTCTGAAAATGGAGTTTCATTACGGCTTCTTATAAACATAATCCGTCAAGTATAACCTATATTACACTTGTTTTTCATTTTATTAACACAAAATTGGTCAAAAAGACCAAAATCAATAATTCCTGGATGAAAAAGACACTTAGGTTTTGATACTGTTTAAATAGCCGAAAATTAAAAAGATACTGTTTAAATGGACAAAAATTTAAAAATAGGCAGGATGTAACCAGTTTCATCCTGTCCATTTTCAAATATTTTTTTCTTATTTTTATTTTACACAGATGCATCCGGGTTTCATCCTTGCTATTTTTTAAGTATAAGCCTGGATGAATCCAGCCATCCTTGTTATTTTTTTTTTGGCTATTTCACCCGTACTTTTTACTTGTCCATTTGAACCGTGTTTTAAATTTTTTTTGGACAAATGACCCATTTTCTCTTTTATTAACGATAACCCATTTCATAGCCCATGTGTTTAAAGACGATTTTTGAATTCTTTTGAAAAATTAAAGTTATCATTATTAACTCTGAGGTGGCAACAGAACAAAAATGGAGGAAGTACAAGTAGCTATTTCTGATACGCTATTGTTTTGATATTCATGGCTAGTTGATGATCATTCTAGTATCCCGATAATCATACTCCCTCCGTTACTTTTTAATAGGCTGGTTTGGTTTTTTGACAAAATTAAGGAAATTTAGAAAACTAATCATTGAAAGTGGTCCTCATGACACTTGTCAATAAAAGAAGTGAATTGAAATGGTCCCCATGACACTTGTCAACAAAAGAAGTAAAGTGAAATGGTCCCCATGACACTTGTCATCAAAAGAAGTTAAGAGAAAAGTGGTCCCTAAAAACTAAAGTAACATTTGACTTTCCCATTAGGAAACCAGCCTATTTTTTTGTAACATTTATTTATAGAAACCAGCCTATTAAAAAGTAACGGAGGGAGTATGTAATATCAACTAAGTGCAATATGAAAGCACCGTTGCGCGATGCTTGAAAAGTCATGACTCATAAGTTTATAAATAATCAACGACTCCGAAGTAGAATTTGATTTTGAGATGAATTCGCGTTTCACCATAAATTTATAAAACGATCTTATACCTAGTTATTAAACTCAATGACTCAGTGCCCTCCTACCTAGATAATGGGCAATGAATATGAATTGGAAAAGGTTAAGCTTAGAATTTCGGTCAACATATACTGACTAAAGTCAAATGGGCTATGATCAAAAGAACCTTAATATTCATGTTGTTAATTTTTTCTTGAGATAAAGGATTGGGTGAGTAGATATGGCAAGATATTATTAGCTAAAGATGGTTTGAATCCTACTACGAGTGTAAAATTTTGGGAAACCTCTATGGTAAAAAAAAAAATAGAACCACTAAATATTATGAGCACTTCAAGTCCCAACTCCGATAAGTTTACTAGTTTGTCTACGTAGATAAATATTGTATCTGGTTCGACATATCCAAACCAAATACAGTTATTGAAGAACTTATTATACAGCATTCATTCACTCGTCTAGATAATGTTTTTTCTTGTTCACTAATCAACTTGTCAGTCAATTGCAAGCTGAATTTTCTATAAAGGAACTTGGGAAGCTTTCTTATTTTCTAGGTGTTGAGGCTACCCGTGACTCGACTGGTCTTTTCTTAAATAAAAGTAAATAACATTCTGCATTTACGACGGAAAACCAACATGGAGGGGGTAAAACCTATTACTACTCCGATGAGTAGTACTGTTCCATTGTTGGGAGAGTGACGGCCCTTCTTTTTCTGACCCGACAATGCATCGTAGCATGGTACAATACTTAACAATTAGTACCATCATGATATCTGCTTTGCAGTTAACAAGGTTTGTCAGTTTATGCCCACTCCATCAGGGTCAGTCATTGGCAGGCTGTCAAGCGTATTCTCCGTTATCTCAACCATACAGTGGAATATATGGTATATATATATACGACCTATAGTAGTTCTCTTTGTTTAACACTTTGTGCTTACTCCGACTAAGACTGGGCAGGATGTCCCGTTGATCGCCGCTATAGCGCTGGTTATTGTGTCTATTAGGGAAGTAATTTTTATTTCTTAATTATTGGACCTCCCGCAAACAAAGAACAATTTCTCGCTCTAGCACTGAAGCAGAGTATTGAGGAATTGCCATCGAATCTCTTCTTGGTGACTTGGAGTTAAGTGCTCCTGCATTCCAGTTTTATGGTGCGAGAATATTGGTGCCACTTATATGTCAGCAAATCCAGGTTTACATGCCAGAGCAAAACACATTGAGCTTGATTTTCTCTTTGTCCGTGAGAGAGTTGCTTCCAACAAGCATCAAGTTCGTGCCTCTCGGTGCTGCTCCTTTTAAGTTTTTCTGGTCCAAGCTCACCGTTGTTTCCCCGACATTGAGCTTGTGGGGCGTATATGATCCACACTTCAAGTCTCCAACTGCGATACATTTTCTAGTTTTTTTTTTATGTAGATAACTCTTGTATCTGGTTGGACATGTCGAATCCAACTAACTAATGTATATCTTGTACCTATACATCTATAAATAGATTACCTCTCCTTCTGTTCAGGTAGAAAAGAAACACAACCTAAATACATGTCTTCGAAAAGATATACAACCTAAGTACCTTTCTTCATGCTGAATTGATAAGAGTTCAAAAAATGGTGAAGAAATACTTGCGTATGTTTGTTTGACTGGAGAGCTAAAGTATATTTCCAAAATGAAAAGGTGATTTGAATATGTGTATAAAATTTTGAGAGTACCTCCATGAACCATGGTAAACCTCTATGGTAAAAAATAAAAAGCTAAATTGGTAAGAGTTAAAAGCTAATTTTGAAAGAACCTCCAGTGATACCATGGTACTAAAAACTTCAATGATGGAGACCAAAAAAAGAAAACTTAAAAAAACGGGAAAGAAAGGGACTATCAGTATCAGAGATCAATCAATCAACACTTGCATGACAACTCATTGCGACTCACACTAACACTCTCTACACACCATTAAATACTACTACTTCTTCTTCAACTTATATCCCATTCTTGCATGTTCTTCTTCTACTTAAAATCTTATTCTCTCCCATTATGTATCTTGAATCTTGTTTCTATAAAGCTTCAGTACACTATCACTAGAGATGAAGAACAAACTTCAAATGTTTTTAGTATTCTTCTTCTTCTTCTGTGTAACTAATAGTTTCGCAGTTGCTTCTTCGTTGTCTATTGAAGGTTGGGTTTTTTTTCCATTTTTCGGTTTTTTTTTTTTTTTTTTTTGATCGGTCAAGAGGAAAATTCATTGAAAAAAGGTACTTAAGGGGGTTTTTCGGTTTATTGACAGTAAAGAAGGTTTATTTTGGTTTCTGTTGATTAGTTTTTTTTTTTTTTTTTCCTGATTTGTTAGGGTTGTTATTTCATGTGTAGGACAAGCTTTGAAATCAATTAAAGCATCACTTGTTGATGTTAACAATGTATTACTCAGTTGGGAACACAACAATGATTACTGTTCTTGGAGAGGTGTTTACTGTCTTAACGATACCCTCTCGGTAGATGCACTGTAAGTCTTATTTTTAGTCTTTTTAGTTTGTTTTTTTATCAGTAATTGAATGTTTTAGAATGATAACAAGAATTTGATTTGTCACTGTTTAAAAGGAGACTGTCCAATTTGAAACTTGAGGGAGAAATTTCACCTGCTATTGGAGATTTGAAGAATTTAAGAGTAATGTAAGTCTGGTTTTCTTTTCTCCTTTTAATTTGTTTCGAGTTTGATTGTTTTTACGTCTGGAATATCTGTGAGTACTCTTTAGTATTTTATCATTTTTGATTTCTTAAATTTATTTTTTTATCCCTTGAATAATCTTGTTTGAGTCTGATTTGTGTTGCAGAGGCTTAAATGGAAACTATTTGAGTGGCATACTGCCTCCTAAGATTTTTACATTAACAAGCCTGTGGTACTTGTAAGTATTATTGAGTTTCTGCCATTCTATTAATTTTTCTTAATGTAGTTGCTTTCCTTAATCTAGTTTTTAAATTTACCTATAACAGACATGTGTCCGGCAATAATATAAGCGGCTCCATCCCGGAAAACATCGGAAATTGTACAAGTCTTTTGTACTTGTAAGTTGCTTTATGTCTACCGCTTTTTCTATTGTTTCTTGATCTATATACTCATGTTTGTGATACATTTCAATATGGCTTCAGGAATATTAGAGGCAACCGGATCACGGGGGAAATTCCTTCCGGTATTGGTTTATTACAACAATTGGGGTTCTTGTATGTGCATTGTTTCTCTACTTGTTTCCCTTGCTTTGTTCATGTATTCGATACCATTTGTGATACATTTCAATATGGTTTCAGTGATGCAGCAGACAATGAAATTGTTGGGGAAATTCCTTATAGTTTTGGCTTTTTGCAACAATTGGTGTTCTTGTATGCATTCTGTCTCTATTTGTTTCCCTTACTTGGATCATGTATTTAATACAACTTTTAAAGTTGAGGTCCTAGAGATGATTTATTTTGAATAAAAAATAATAAATAATCCTGGGTAATTGGCTGTTTATTCACTAGACAACTTCAAGGTAACCGGCTGAAATGGGAAGATTCCACAGGCGATCGGTTTGATGCAATCCCTTGGCCTACTGTATGTATCATTAACTCTGTTTTTTAAAACATAATTGTACTTGGACTTATGAAATATGTTAATTCTTGACATACGAGCTTGGATATGATGCAGAAATCTCTCGTCAAATCATTTCCAAGGACAAATCCCTTCCGAGGTTGGGACAATTATAAATCTTGAAACATTGTAAGTCTAAAGATCTTGTATTTTTTTTTTCCCTATAAGGTATCTCTAGGCTAACATATTGTGGTAATAATTTGCATGCAGGGATCTTTCTTGCAACAATTTTTCAGGACGTCTGCCGTCTTCTGTTGGTGATCTCGAGCATCTGCTTACCTTGTAAGTGGAACTCCCTTGCTCTGATTATATTCAATATTTCAAGGGAAATACTTAGGAATTAACTTGTGCATTGTTCACTTGTAGGAACTTGAGTAAAAACCATCTTGACGGTCCTATACCAGCCGAATTTGAAAATCTCAGACACATCAAAATTCTGTGAGTTACAGACAACCGAATGTGTTTCTCCTACGAACTACACTTAGTTAAGTCATTCAATCCTAGTCAAAACTGATCCTATATTTGTATCTTCATATCGAATAGGGACATGTCATTCAACAATCTGTCAGGCAACGTCCCGCAAGAGTTCGGTCAGTTGCAGAATCTCACCTGCTTGTAAGGCCCTGATTTTTCTTTATGCTGCGGAAACTATAGTTGTATAACTTATGTTTTGGAATGCGGTGTTCGTTTCAATTCTCAGTGTTGCATGTCTTCTGCAGGATTCTAACAAACAACAGTTTTCATGGGGAAGTTCCATCTCGATTGACTAACTGTTCTAGACTGGATAACCAGTAAGTTTTTTTGCTATCATTTTAGTGGGTTAAACTCATGAAGTTCTACACTAATTCATTTCTTGTGCGGAAACAGGGATCTCTCAAAAACATTTTTCTCAGGCCGCGTTCTCCCTAACAAAAACTTCTCAAGGTTTGCAGGAGAAAGGTATGGTATCTTTGTACTGGCTAAAGGGAGAGTAACTGATGGGTTTCTGTTTGATTTATAAATTGTTCAATGCTGACAGTTTTTCTGTTAGGTATTATGGGAATCCTTGGCCATGTGGCAATTGGTCGGAATCATGTATTGGAATTGGACCACAAGTTGAAGATCCCATTGAAGAATCCGGAGGTATTTTGCGATAGTTATGAGTATGTGTATCGAACATTGATTTTCTGTATGCATTCCCTGAAGCTAGATTTATCTTTCAATTTAGTACAGGACTTCCCAGGTCTCGGATTTTGTTAATAAGTATCAGTTGCGTCTCACTGCTGTTATTGGTTATAGTTGCATTCATACTACGCAACAAACAAATCCTATTTTGGAAGGAATGTGGTGATAATCGTAAAACACTTGAAGGCATGTCTCCAATTCACTTTTTATTCTCTCCTGCTTACACTTTTAATCTGTCTAGCTATAGTTGTGCTTAACACATTCTACTATTTCAGGTGCACCCAAAGAATGCTTAGTTCCTCCTCCAGGCTCAGTACCATCTCCATAGACGAACGAGCGCAGATACCAAGATTGGTAATCAAGTGCATATCGTGTCATATGCTAAATTGTGCATCCGTTAGTACTACGGACTCTTTTGAGTTATTTGAAATTTGGAGATGTTAAGTATTATATCTCAGAATTCCTTTAGTTTCTGAAATTTGGAGAGGTAATTATATATATCAGAACTCCTGGTGACAAGAATTCTAGCTGTGGAATCTCTGGATATTCTGAATATGTTGTATAAATAAGTCTTCCCGTCTTTTCATATGTCATATATATATAAACTGTTGTGTGCGTAAAAGAAAGACTGCACTGGCTGTTTTACATTGGTTTCTGCAATATTGGCATACTCCAAAGAATAAGCCTCGTCACAAAAAAAAAGGGGGACTGAAAATGAAATTAGTCAGCTGATCTCAGAAAATCACTTGAAAACATTTTGCTCAACCAGAATATTTTTCGTAGAAGCATAAACTAATGCGATGAACTGTACCTAGAACTTCTTCTGTTCATGTTTTGGTCATAGGGGGACATAAAGACAACCTGAGTTTGTTTGTATATATATACAAGTTACCAACTGTCTTATTGTTTGTTAGACAAATTTTAATAGCTTTGACAGAGGTAGAGTCGGAACTCCAACAATCAATTTCCGAACATCATCTAAGAAACATTCGCAAGATTTCGCGTTCTAAGAAAACATAGCAGGGACGTTGTAGTAAGCTTGTTCAGAATAATGCAATATATCTTAAACTAATAACAATCAAATACAACAAGAGTTGCCCATTTTGTTTTATTTAAAAAACAAGGATTTTCAATCCCGTGCAAAATGCACGGGCTAGGGTCACAAAATTTCTTCACTTCTTTGGATCATAAAAAAGGGACTGATCGTGCATCATTTTGTCGCGCCTTTCATTCAGAGCATGCATCTTCACCCTTCTTGGGACTCCAATTGTACGTCTGAAACATACTACATGCATGGTTTCCACTAAATTGGCAACATGATTCTAAATTTTTGACGTTGCACTGAAAAAAATAAAATAAGTCGACAAACTATTACGGGATCATAAACATGGGAATAACTGCAGTTCCTTATCAGAAATTTTAACAAACACAAAAAGTCTATGATTCAACTGGTAAGGAACTAAAGAGAACATAGAAAACTCATTGACAAAGAACATTCTTAAACACGGTAAATGATTGAAACAACGAACTGATATAAGTATGTTCACCGAAACTAAAATTTGTCCATTTCATGATCGATCGAACGGAGTGCTCAAGAATCTTTGGTACAGAAGAAGTAATCTCTGAAGTTTTAACTAAACCCATTAGTTATCCATCATTTGTTAATGACAATGCAACGATATAGTAGTGATATGTAAAATTGGGATCAAATGGTTGAACCATTAACTGCTGATGAAAGCAACCATGCCTCCATTGGATCACAAAAACTAAAAAGTCTTATCAGGGACTCCAAAATCCTCGCGTGAAAATCATCCGCCGGTATATATTTTCATGAATTTTACCGAACATTTGCACTATTCAAAGTAATGGAAGTTACCAACTATTTTGCAAACCTGATTATGAGATTATATATTCCTTATGATATTTATCGAACATATGACGTGCAACAAAAAGAAAGTGAGTGTTACCTCTGTAGACAAAGCGATCTGGAAAATAATAAGAGGAAAACTACTACTGCAAATGGGTTATGTATGCATTGAAAAGAATATATAAATACGTTTCAATTTTCTTGATCCCGATGCGTCTTTTGGTGTGTGTCCGTTGATGCTTTCTTTGCTGTGCGTCTGTGGCGATAATCAATGACTCCGTTTCAAACAGGATTTTCTTCTATCGATGACTCTTCTTTTGAAAAGGAAAATTGCCTCTTTGTTTTCGATGACGTTCGACCGGATGTTGTTGGTTATAGTAACCTTAATCGGATGATTCTTCAGAATCAAACTAACCAACAATCCAGTTCAGATAACTCCGAGCCGAATAAACCGTACAGTTAATCAAGATAATTGTATCTCGATTGTTGCTTCAGTCAATCAAGATAATTATGTAACTTTTTATCCAAGCCTTCACTATCTGAAGCAACTGCTCCTAGTTTATTTTGGTTTTTCTGAATGACACTACCCCATGCTGATGCTTGCAGTTTCTCTTTCTCTAATCTGTGCACTGGCTTGGTCAGTATGGCGTCGAGGCTGCATGGCATATTTCCTTCATCACATGAAAATGCTTCCAGAGTTTCCAGTTTTGCTCTTTCTAATCTTGACATATTTTTGGTTCGCATCGGAGATTGTTCAGAACTCTTCCAGGAATTCTCCTGCTGTACCACTGGTTTCAGACTTTGTTGTTCTCTTACCTCCATTTCTAACTTTTCATTTACTGTTCCATCAGATACTTCATCACATCTGTTCGAGTCTATATTTTCTTTACATGATGTATTAAACATATCATCGGCAGTTGCAATTTCCTGAGAAGAATCCATAACAGTAGGAACATCTGCTGAATTGGACTTGTAGTACAATCATCATTAAAATCATTTGGACATTCTGCGAAATGAGTTTAGAAGGGGCTTTAATCGACCAATTGGCCATGGCCGCAACAATAAATGATTTTTTCCTTTCTCATCTGTGAAACAACATCGTATAAACACTTTGCTATAGTAAGTAGTGTAGTGACCTATCCCTTTTTAACAACAGGCAATTGTCTAAATTTTCCCGCATAGATAGATTTTTTATCGTGAATATAGGGAAAGAGACAATGAGCAATCCATGAAAGATAATATCTAGGTTCGCCCGCAACAGTTGATCATGTGACTATGTCCTTCACTACAAATAATTAACGATTTTAATCAAATAATATACTTAGTAGTCACAAAAAATGAGCATAAAAATACAAATTACTAACGTAGTATAGATAATAATGAAACCAAAACTTACCCATCAGGTTTCGAAACTAACGCATTAGAGTATTATGTTAACAACAAAGCATCACCCCCCCTGAGAGGCCATGCGTCTGCATGCCTCTTATTTGCCCCGTTCATAGCATGTTTGTTATTTTCCATCCTTTCTGGTACTTGACAACACGAAGAGCTTTTATTGCCTTGATAATAACCTGCAGCAGTCCCGTAGGGAGTGCCATTTGGTTCGATATCGTAATCATTTACGGTTCTCTTATTATCTTTTCGTAGATGGCTTCATTTTCTAGTTGCAGCCAAAGCTCTTAAACCTTGAATGTGTTGTTCTGCCTCCAAGTAGTAGCAATGATGCGACTCCAGAGGAAGCAATTGCAAATACAATTCTCTTTTGTGACCGGAGTTCTGCCAATATGGCTGTTTACAAAAATGTATTTCCAGTTCGGCCGCTTCCATATAAGAAAAATATTGTTTGATCTTGATTACCATCGGCAAACCAATCTTTTCATTTCCACTCAAGATTTTCTAAGAAGGCAGAAACAACTTTCTTTGCTAAGATCTCTTTGCTTTCAAAAGAAAAAAAATCCATCCGACGCTATGAGGGAGGGCTTGATATCAAGTTGGATCATCGGCTTACATAATTTATAGAACTAAAGAGAAGAGTCGTGTCTATAAAGCCTGAAAAGGGCTGTAGCTTTTCGTATGTTCTTAAAACAGTTATTTAGCTAATGTCTCTTGACCAAAAGACGCACCAAATGTTGCAGCTCCTGACCAAAAGACACACCCATTAACAAATGTTGCAACTGTTGACCAAAAGACACATTCATTTACAAACAGGAACATGCCTCTGCTGAGGTCTTTTCCTAAATTTTGTATGCCACATGGCTCTCTAGTTTGGCTGAAAATGAGAGAATCCATATAGCGACGACACGTCAGCATAAACATCCTCCTTTATATAAAGAAGTATTGATTGATTGTAAAGAATATTAGAGCAAAGTATACGAGATGTGAAACGTAACGTAGAATTAATAATAATATCAGGCTTTTTTCTTCTTCTTCTTCAAATGATTCCTTTCACATAAGTACCAACCAGAGTTAAGAGAGACTAAGGTTTCAAGATAAGTACATTCTTCACAAAGGTATGGCAAAACACGAAAATTTGGTTCTCTTATATATGTTCACAAACAATAATTGTTCTTTTGGTGATTGCAAATTTTCAAGTTTCTCCTTGCTAATATCCAAAGATATTATTGAGTTCATAAACAACTCTTCTTTTGGTAGTTGCAATTCTTCGATTTTATCGCTGCTGAAGTTTATAGAGATTATGTTGTATTTGTCCGGGTTTTGCCAATATAATGATAAGCACCATTGACAAACACCCCATTTTCTTGTTTATGAGGAGGCATATAAGGGATGGTTCGGTTTCTTTTCCATGAATTCAATCTCAAATTATAGACGTCCAGAAAAGAACAATTATTGGCATCTACATAAAATCTTGCCACCTTGTAATCATCAGTTTTTTGGTCGTAGCCAAAAGCATGTATGCCTTCGCCATTACTATGTGAATCAGGTAATTTCTTGTATTCCCTTGTAGTTGGGTTCCAAAGGCAAAGAAATCGCGCATAACGATTGCTACATAAATCTAGGCAAACCAAACCATTACAAGAACCCAAAAATCCTACAAGAGAATCCGAGGATTTGGCCGACCAACGACTAAGCACCACAATAGCATATACCAGCCACCAGGTATAAATCCAAAAGTTTTAAGTGTGTAAAAAGATAAAAATTTGTTACCCTCTCATGTTTTCCTAATCCTAACTACTCAAATATATGATGATTTCATTGTTGAGAATTGTTGCGGTAGTATTGTTGGATTTATCTACTACTTTTTAAGAAACAAAATGGGTTCTTCCACTAGTGTTAATTCTCCAACTTACTATCATCACTCATCAGCACAAAATTTCCTTAGCTTTTGTTACAATTGCAAGAAAAAATCTTGGCCAACGAAATGACTACATTTTCATGTACATGTCAGCCTCATTCCACTTCCTCTCATTTCTCTTTTTAACTATATTCAATTACCTTAGCTTTTTTTAGTTTTGGTAATAACAAATTTTTATTTGTTGCATATTTCAGAGGTGGGAAGGCATTTTGCAGTCACGAATACTGCTACCAAGAATGGTGCTTGAAACTCTAGAGAAAATTTTACATAAACTGCACGTGACGAACTGGTATTGACGAAAGTAAGAATTCCTCCATCTCAACCTCCTTGTCTGCGCAAAATAATTGCATCTTTTAAAAAGCCAGTCGTACAGAAACCGCCTTAGTGGTGGAGAAGGGATGAGTACGTTTTTCTAACATTCTATTATCATTTATCATGGGACAAAAAGCAAAGTGAATAATATTCACAAGTCGATGGCATGGGGCTCAATGCTTCAATAATTGTATGCCAAAAACAGGTGTTTAATTCTCTCGTCATTGTTCTTGTACAGTGTACACTCCATGGGTTGTTGCAATGTAAATGTGTGTGTGACAAATTGATGAGTGGCCTACGGCTTTAGCAAAGCTACTTTACTACCAAACCTAAGTCTTCAAGCTGTCCGGGATAAAAAAAAAAAAAATCCAACTGCCGGAGGAAAAATTTAACGGAGAACCAACTTTCTGTTTGACTATACGGAGTGGGAGATAGAAAAAGCACACGGCATCCAAAACACTTGCTATACCAAAATTTCGGTCTTATCTTGGTTAGGACCGAGACATTGAGGCAGTTTTATCTCGGAGATATTATCGGTGAAACTATATTTGTGCCCGTGCTACGCACCGGCACTTTATTTCTTTTAACTTGATGTGCACGGAGCTTCGTCCCGCCCCGCCCCGTGGGGATGAATTTTTTAGTCAGCCCATAGCGATGCATTTTTATTTGGTGTGCGCGGGGCTTCGCCGCACCCCTTGGCGATGCATTTTTTATTTGGTATGCGCGGGGCTTCGCCCTGCCCCGCCATGTGGGATGCATTTTTTATTTGGTGTGCGCGGGGCTTCGCCCCGCCCCGTGACGATGCATTTTTCATTCGGTGTGCGCGGGGCTTCGCCCCGTCCCATGGGAGACATTTTTTATTTGGTGTGCGTGGGGCTCGTCCCACCCCGTGAAAATGTATTTTTTATTTAGTGTGCAAGGGGCTGGCGATGTATTTTTGACTTGGTGTCGTAGGGCAAATCTATTAAATAGGTGGAGAATATGTGTATATTTTATTTATTTTTATTTTTATTTTTGCATAAATATGTTGATTTTTTTCCCTCTTTATAAATTTGGAAAAAAAAAGTCCTTATATGGTAGGTACCCGATTTCCAAATTGAATTTGGGCTTCTATAAAATTCCAAACATGGTAAGTTTGGTTTTCCTTTTGAGTTTGTAATTTTTAAACCAATCATAAGTTGCCAAATGTCCTCACGAATTCCTAATTGAATTTGGTTTCCTTTGTCTTATCTTTTCCCCATTCTTTTTAAACCAATCATACGTTGCCAAGTGTCCTCACAAAAACGCTCGTTTCACAAACTCAAAAAGGTTTATTTCGGCCAATAGGAAACGAGGGTTTCCTCACCATTCAACGTGGGAGCTTTATTTTTCTAGGCCTTTAAGTCTTTAGAAATTTTAGAATTTTTATTTTTAAATTTCACACTTCTAATATGTGCCAAGTATTTTGCATGCTTTATTGCATCAATAGACGTATGTCAATAAGATGTTCTCTCTTCGATCAATAAAAGAAAGGTGTTTTGGCTCAATGTTGGCGAAATAAATGTGTTTATACCCAAAAATATTTCCAGACACGTAACACAATCCATTTTTTGATGCTGATGAAAACGATGATTTTACGCAAAACAACATAAAGATGAGAGACACAAATTTTACGTGATTCGGTATGTTTGGTCATATATCCACGGATGAATCGCCATAGGGAGAGATATTTTATTGATATATGGATTACAATTAGGGTTTATTGGTGTATTTTCGGCTATCAGGGCGTCTCCCTGAGATTCCCCTCTATTTATAGAGTTGAATACATGAGTTCAACCCTAATTTCGAGATAAACTTCATATGGAAGCAACTTGGTCAGCAAGTCATCCAGAATCTTCTTTCAGGGTTTTTGCACTGGGTTGGTGGGAACGGCCCAAATTGACATGGGCTAACGATTTGACCAATGACCTTTACTTTGACTGGTAGGGTTGACTCTCGTTGTTGACTGCGAGAGTCGACCTTTTACTAACATAATTCCTTGACTGGAAACATGAATGGAGACCGGAACAGATGGCAACATGGATGGAGGCTGGCTGACAGCGCAGCGTGGCTAAAAACTAGCTAACAGCGTTGTTGGAAACAGGCTTCGAAAGTTGACCAATGGTTGACCGATTGTTGACTTTGATCATTGACTGGTCGTTGACTTTGACCATTGACCGACCAATAGATTTGGTCTGTATACTGAATGGAAGACTTGAACGAAATCCAAATGGTGGTTCAAGTAGTAATCAGGCTCGATAAGTAGCATTTTTATGCATGGTACAAATCAAATATGTGACAAATATTGATGGGTTTTGCAGGGCCTGCGGCTTTAGCAATTAGCAAAGCTACTTCACTGCTGCAACTAAGTATCCAAACTGACTCAAATAGGTTTGGGATCAAATCTTGGTACCATAATCATGATTATCCAGAAAAGAAAAAACAATTCAAAGGGATAAGCAACTTTCAATTTGACTAGACGAGTGAGAAAGATCAAACACGCGGGCATCCTCAAAACACTTGTTGTGCATGCACTTGCTGTGACCCAAAGAACTATCCCAACTTATATTCCCAAGACCTCCATTATTTTCTTAAGACTCTCATGCATGTCCTCATTCCATTATTTGAAGTGTAGTACTACTTATTGTCTTTTCTCTTTTCTGTTGAGAATGGACTCTTATTAAAAGCGAACACACAACTTTGGCAGAGGAGACCTCAAAGTGTAGTAGTTCATCCCTTTCTTCCGAAGAATTTATATATCCTTTCTAGCTTTGTTTTCTTCAACTTAAACGTAAAGTCTCCTTCTCTTCTCACACATTCTCAGTGGTACTCTCTTTCTTTGAAGCAATGAAGATGCAAATTATTACCGTATTTTTAGTAATGATCTTCTTCTCTGTAACAATGTGTATTCCACTTGTAACTTCTTCATTCTCCGTTGAAGGTTTGTTTCTTCACTAGCCTCTTTTTTTTTACCATTTATAGAAAGTTTATTCGACGTGATCTGTCATGTTACGAAACAACTCCTAGTTTTTTTCTTTTTGTTTTCTTTGGGTGTTTTCTTCTTCTTATTCTGATTTCTGAGCGTGTTGTGCAGGAGAAGCTCTGAAATCAATTAAAGCGTCACTTAATGATGTTGACAATGTATTAATCAGTTGGGATGAAGAACACAACAAGGATTATTGTTCTTGGAGAGGTGTATATTGTAATAATGATACCCATTCCGTAGTTTCATTGTAAGTCAATTTTCTAGTCTTTTTAGTCTTTTTTATTAGTAATTGAGTATCTTAGAATGATAACACGAATTCTATTTGTTTACTGATTAAAAGGGAATTGTCGAATTTGAAACTTGGGGGAGAAATCTCACCTGCTATTGGAAATTTGAAGAATTTAAAATCTATGTAAGGATGTTTCTTTTCTCCTTTTAATTTGTTTCGATTTTGATTGTTTTTAAATTTGTGTATAAATTTGTATTGTATTCTGTCGTATAAATTTGTGCAGATTTTTGAGAGGGAATCGTTTAAGTGGAAAAATTCCACATGAAATAGGAAATTGTCCAAGGCTGGAACACTTGTGAGTACACTTTAGTATATCTATCATTTTTGATGTCTTAAATTTATTTTTTTATCCCTTCAATAATCTTGTTTGAGTCTGATTTGTGTTGCAGAGGCTTAAATGGAAACTATTTGAGTGGCATACTGCCTCCTAAGATTTTTACATTAACAAGCCTGTGGTACTTGTAAGTATTATAGAGTTTCTGCCATTCTATTAATTTTTCTTAATGTAGTTGCTTTCCTTAATCTAATTTTTAAATTTACCTATAACAGACATGTGGCCGGCAATAATATAAGCGGCTCCATCCCGGAAAACATCGGAAATTGTACAAGTCTTTTGTACTTGTAAGTTGCTTTATGTCTACCGCTTTTTCTATTGTTTCTTGATCTATATACTCATGTTTGTGATACATTTCAATATGGCTTCAGGAATATTAGAGGCAACCGGATCACCGGGGAAATTCCTTCCGGTATCGGTTTATTACAACAATTGGGGTTCTTGTATGTGCATTGTATCTCTACTTGTTTCCCTTACTTTGCTCATGTATTCGATACCATTTGTGATTCATTTCAATATGGTTTCAGTGATGCAGCAGACAATGAAATTGTTGGGGAAATTCCTTACAGTTTTGGGTTTTTGCAACAATTGGTGTTTTTGTATGCATTCTGTCTCTACTTGTTTCCCTTACTTGGATCATGTATTTGATACAACTTTTAAAGTTGAGGTCCTAGAGATGATTTATTTTGAAGAAAAAAATAATAAATAATCCTGGGTAATTGGCTGTTTAATCACTAGACAACTTCAAGGTAACCGGCTGAATGGGAAGATTCCACAGGCGATCGGTTTAATGCAAGCCCTTGGCCTACTGTATGTATCATTAACTCTGTTTTTTTAAAACATAATTGTACTTGGACTAATGAAATATGTTAATTCTTGACATACGAGCTTGGATATTTTTTCGCCTTATATGTCTAAAGAGCTACTGTGTATTATGCAGAAATCTCTCGTCAAATCATTTCCAAGGACAAATCCCTTCCGAGGTTGGGACAATTATAAATCTTGAAACATTGTAAGTCTAAAGATCTTGGATATTTTTCCCCTATAAGGTATCTCTAGGCTAACATATTGTGGTAATAATTTGCATGCAGGGATCTTTCTTGCAACAATTTTTCAGGACGTCTGCCGTCTTCTGTTGGTGATCTCGAGCATCTGCTTACCTTGTAAGTGGAACTCCCTTGCTCTGATTATATTCAATATTTCCAGGGAAATACTTAGGAATTAACTTGTGCATTGTTCACTTGTAGGAACTTGAGTAAAAACCATCTTGATGGTCCTATACCAGCCGAATTTGAAAATCTCAGACACATCCGAATTCTGTTAGTTACAGATAACCAAATGTGTTTCTCATATGAACTACACTTAGTTATGTCATTCAATCCTTCTCAAAACTGATCCTATCTTTGTGTCGTAATATCGAACAGGGACATGTCATTCAATAATCTCTCAGGAAACGTCCCGCAAGAGTTTGGTCAGTTGCAGAATCTCACCTGCTTGTAAGGCCCTGATTTTTCTTTATGCTGCGGAAACTATAGTTGTATAACTTATGTTTCGGAATGCGGTGTTCGTTTCAATTCTCAGTGTTGCATGTCTTCTGCAGGATTCTAACAAACAACAGTTTTCATGGGGAAGTCCCATCTAAATTGACCAACTGTTCTAGACTAGATAACCAGTAAGTTTTTTTGCTATCATTTTAGTGGGTTAACTCATGAAGTTCTACACTAATTCATTTCTTGTGCGGAAACAGGGATCTCTCAAAAACATTTTTCTCAGGCCGCGTTCTCCCTAACAAAAACTTCTCAAGGTTTGCAGGTGAAAGGTATGGTATCTTTGTACTGGCTAAAGGGAGATTAACTGATGGGTTTCTGTTTTATTTATAAATTGTTCAATGCTGACAGTTTTTCTGTTAGGTATTATGGGAATCCTTGGCCATGTGGCAATTGGTCGGAATCATGTGTTGGAATTGGACCACAAGTTGAAGATCCCATTGAAGAATCCAGAGGTATTTTTTTTATAGTGTTGAGTGTGTGGATCAAACATTGATTTTCTCTACCCATTCCCTAAAGCTAGATTTATCTTTCAATTTACAGGACTTCCCAGGTCTCGGATTTTGTTAATAAGTATCAGTTGCGTCTCACTGCTGTTATTGGTTATAGCTGCATTCATACTACGCAACAAACAAATCCTATTTTGGAAGGAATGTGGTGATAATCGTAAAACACTTGAAGGCATGTCTCCAATTCACTTTTTATTCTCTCCTGCAGTCCTGCTTACACAATTAACCTGTTTAGCTAGTTGTGCTTAACACATTCTACTATTTCAGGTGCACACAAAGAAACCTTAGCTCCTCCACCAGGCTCAGTACCATCTTCATAGACGAACGAGCGCAGATACCAAGATGGGTAATCAAGTGCATATGCTAAATTGTGCATCCGTTCGTAATTATATCTCAGAACTCCTTTTCTGCAATTTGGAGTGGTAATTATATCTCAGAACTCCTGGTGAACCAAATTCTAGTTGTGGAATCTCTGGATATTCTGAATATGTATAAATAAGTCTTCCCGTCTTTTCATATGTCGTATAAACTGTTGTGTGCGTATAAATATTACTGCCTTGCATGTTTTACACTGGTTTGTGCAACAATGGCTTACTCCATGGTATCAATCAGTGCCACAACAAATGTGTTTCTGGAATCTCCCATGAAATTAGGATGTAAAAACACAGATCCAAATCCCGTCCAGTATCACTCGAAAGTGGAACCTAAAGCCAACATCATAAGAAATGTTCTTTTCAGACTTCACTAGTGCAAGACTCGGTTATGCGCTTTTCATGTTTCTCTTAATTTCGTTTTCTTGTCTTTGACTACTTCAGCAATATGTAGAAGAAGCAAGTGAAGCTAGTCTAGTCACATAATTCACCGCTCTGCATAACATTTTAGCACAACTTAATAGGAAATTTCATGTCTACAGTAAGGGCTGAGGGTTCTAACCACTTTATTCACGGGTAACTCACGTTCAACTTTCGCATGTCAATAATTTTTACTATTTACCAAAACTCTCTTTCCTCACCACTGGCACTCACTAGGTTCAGCTTAATCTCCTGTCTTCTCACCCCTCATTAGCATCATCATCTACAAAATACTAAGAAACCCAACCAAATGTCTAAAAACTGGATTAATATTTAGACATTTTATTATTGCTGGAAGCTATGATGATTTTCGAAAGCAAACATTGACAAGGAGTTAAGGACCCATGCCAGATGGGGGCTATAACTAGCTCTCTAATAAGCTGATGTGGATTTTATCCGGACAAAAAAAAATGTACTGTAAGATATTGTACAAAATGATGATTGTTTTTCGAAACGACAAACTTGAAAACTATAATTGTTGAGACAGCACTGAAAACAATGTATAAAAAATGTAGTGGTTTCGAATCGGTTGAAAAAAAAAACAATTTCGGTGCACCACGTGATCTACCAAGTTGTTCTTTCATTTGTGTTTTGTGCAAAATAAAACATCTTTTCGTTTATCTTGTGTGACATGGTGTCTCATGCTAGTGTTACGAAACACGAAAGGACAATAATTACAAGCCTTTTTTTTTGTTCCCTTATTCTCTTTTTCAGGGTTGTGATTTTTATAGAGTATGTAAAATTCAGATGTATTTAGCTGAAGTTTCTTTACTACAATGATTTTCTAGCAGACTCTTATGAGTTGTGACCATTGAAATAATCAGAGCCGAGCCCGAGTCTAAGATGGACCTATGCGAAGACAGAGAGTTTGGGAAAATTTAAAAGACAAAGCCATGGATTATACCACTTTTCACCTGGAGGTGTTGGTATCGTGGTAGAAAACAGAGACTAACTAGAATAATATCTGAAGTCAAGCGAATGATTTCGAACGGTTGAAAGGATTAAGTGCTTTAGCAACACCCTAAGGTCGTTTCTTTTTCTTCGAATCTCACAGAGAAAATAATTCAAATAATTTTAGATTCTTTTTTAGTATGAATTTTGGGCCCTCAAAAGAGCTGGGCCCTGTGCGGTCGCACGGCCTGCACGGCCTCAGACCCAGCTCTGAAAATAATTGAAAAAAGAAAACAATAAATTGATTTTTCGAGACTAAAAATGTTTTATGATTTTGCTTTGAATTTTGTTGCCTTCGCCATCCATCAGATATTTTTGTCTCAATTTTGTCTCAATCCTTGCATGATTGGGTGACATAAGTTGTCATTCCATGTTTATACGAATCATTTGTACTAATTCCTCTACAACCTTTAAATAAGGTGCAGTATAATACATGTAGGAGGGGAAACAACTAGAGAAGATGCTAGTAAGAAAATTCTAGAGGAAAAGAAAAACAAGTTTAAAAAGACGAGGTGACCAAATACACCATAATCTTTTTGTTTCAGCATTGCCGCACTCCACGGAAACTATGGACAAATACATATTAATTGATTGATTTAGGTTTTCTTATGCAATCCATTAAGCAAATTAAATACTTGGATAATCTTATCCCGCAAGTGATTAATTTATTATTTCAATGACTCCAGGCTTGTTGGTCATTCAAAACACTTATAAGTACTAATTTAAAAGAGTTCAAATGCAGCAGAGGTGACTTGAATATTCACCAGCTACAATAATAAAGAGAGAGAATCAATAACTAAGCTAGAATGATATAGAAACAAATCAACATCCGACTGAAAAATTACAAGGGATTGGATGTTTAGGCTTGTAACATGGAACTGAAACTACTTGAACTGTATCAAACGGCAGTCTAGGCGAGTTCTGATGATCAGTGAAATTATTCACAATCGTTTGGACATCCAAGTAACTCACGTACACCGCATGCACCAATTCGCTAGACAAAATGTCTCTATCAAACTGAGATTATCTATGCAGCTTTTAAAGGCACTTTACAATAATCTACACTTGCATTTCTTACGCATGTTGCAGTCGCAATCCGTCAAAGTAAATACACAAGGATGAACAAAAAAACATGAAATAAAATTAAAACCTAGCTAGCTACAAGCCTCAGATCAGAATTGCAGAATATGTCACCATTCAGTGCCCAACGATGGTATTGGTATTCTTTATAATTCGATATCCTCATAAGCTTGTTGTATATACCAAAACTTGCATCCAAACTAAGAACATGAAAAAATCTATATCTATCTCATGGCAAGTCCCAATGGAATACAAAAAAGAAGTCCAAGTTGATGTGCAGTTCAGGGTTCTTATGAAAAAAACGTTATTGTGGAGTGGGTCCAAAATCACATTAAATTGATATACTATCAACCAATAGTTCAAAAAACAGTAAATTATTCTCAACTACCAGACTCACATAGTACTAACAAATGACACAACCTAAAAGCTGCCTGCAACTAGACCACTTAATAATGATCTGAGCAGCTGTAACTATTAAGTCGCTATTACTTCATCTGAAATTCATTTCTGTCAGCATCATCTGTGGTAGACTTACGGCCAAAATATGATACTGGTTGTTGCTTTCACTTTTTTATTATTATCATCTAATTACAATGAACTAATTACAGCACAATATGAATATCCAAATTCACCCATCAAACTTGTCCACGCAGTTGTAGCAAGTAAAGCACAAAAATAATATGCAGCATATAAGAGAACTTCACAGTTTACAGTTGCATTTCTTACACATGTTGCACAGTGCAATATCCATCAAAGGAAATAATAAGGCATGAACAGAAAACATGGAAATTTAAGTTATAATAAGCCTCAGAATTCCAGAATATGTCACCATTTCATAGTCTTGTTGTAAATACTAAACAGATGACTACACAATCAGATAATCTAGAAACATACCCAGTCAGATGAGGGGACAATGGTTATGCACGGTGAATACAAATATGAAAACTTCAAATCCTGATCTACGCTGCTGCTGCTGAGTTTGTTCATACTCACTACGCACAACCATTTATCCTCTCATCTTGTTTGGTACTCGTTTCCAGAGATATCATCATATTATGTACATGACTACAAACAATCACCAACAGTGAAACTAAACATGACCAAGATATAAGATTACTGAAAAAATCAGATGAACCAGAAAAAAAAAACCCAAAGAGATGAGAGGAAAATCATTGTGCGTAGTGAATACAGAACATCAAATTATCTTAACTTCACTATAAGCCCCATTTGTTGGTACTCACAACACACGATGAGTTTTCCTCTCATCTAAGTTGGTACTCTATTTTTTCCGGTCATACCATCTTTTTCAGTAATACCATCTAAGAGACCGAACTGAAAATGATAAAGAAAATATATCAAAGCTGAAAGACAAAATCAGATGAAAAGACATAAAAATGAGTAGGAAAACTGAATAAGAAGTACATGAAATGAAACTCTAACTAAAAGTATGCAGATAGAATAAAGAAGAGATTTGATATGACATCCAGGGGTTCTGAGGAAAAGAGAGGATGGAGTGGAGGGTTTATATAATAAAGTTGGCCGAGTTGGATGAGCAGAAGAAGGCAAACCCAAAGTTATTGTGATTTTTATGATGGCCACTTAATTATGATCTGAGCTGCAACCATAAATGACAAAGTTACAATTAGGCAGGCCACTTATGGTCTGAGCTGCTGCAACTATAAATTTATTAGGTGCACCTATAAAATTCATTTCAGTCCAGAGTCCAGACTGGTTAACTAGCCCCCCATCAAGCAGCATCTATTTTGGAACGGAATGCTGGAAAAGTAAAAAGGATTTGGGCAAAGAATTTGGGTATGTAGCATTTGATCTCCGAACCACAATGTCCAACAAATTTTGTTCAAGTTTGAATAACAAAATTTATTGAGAATCACACAAACGACTTGTTAAGTTTCAATGCAATGTGCCAGTGTTTCAAAATTGAGTTTTGCGTTTTAAAGCTGTATGAAGTATGGACCATGGGATAGCAACATTTGTCTAGCTAGAAAGGTGGTCCAAGCAACCAGAACTTGATCAGATCCTTAGTTGATACTACTTCCGATCACAATTTAATCAACCAATGGTCCATGTTCCATACAAGGAAGTGCTACTTTGTTTTCTTCCTTTTTTACACTTTAGTATAAGATAGTCACATCACACAGATACAAATAAAAGTCCAAGTCACTACAAAAATCATAGTCTTAGTCCTTGTGGCATTCAACAGCACAAAAATATAAGACTTCTTGACTATTGGGACACCATATATAAAACATAGTAGGACATTTTCTAGCAGTAATAATGATTCAGATGAGTTGGATTCCGATTAATAAAAAAAAAATATCAATCAATAATCAAATTTATGGGCTTATCAGAAATTCATTATAATTCAAAAAAGTAATGAAATTGACTCGCAAAATTCAGCTGCCAAACTAACTACATTAGACATGTCTGCGCTCAAATGATCCAGCTCGAGAGTGATCGGCCAACTACAAGCTAGGTGGGTATCCATATCAAAATTGTTCTTTCCTTGCCTAATTAAAGCATATGCTCATAGTTTCTTAACTTCTCTCTAACACAGTTGAGCGGCCAATTAGAGAACAACCCAAAGACCTGAACCAAACATATTTATGGTGGCCACTTATGATCTGAGTTGCAACTATAAATTCATCTGAAATTTATTTGGTTTGGTGCAACTATAAAATTCAATAGCACCAGGCACTATCCATAAAGTCATGGAATGGCAAAAATGAAAAAGTCTTGTGCTCATTGTTTTGCCAGTCTTAGTAAGATTTGGAACTTATCGGGATTCGGTCTTTGCAAAAATCAAATGCTACCAAGGAAAGGTGCAAGTATAGTCAGTGCAGCAGCTGTAAGGCACGTGGTTTACAAACAAAAGGCAAAATGAAAACCAATCCGTATTCCAAACATATGATAGTAATGCAATTCCTGGCCTACAAAGACTTAAAGCAAAAACAAATACACAGATTTGTCACCTGCAACTGGATCTTTCTGAATTGCTCGTTTGGTGGATCAATTTATGTTTTGTTATTAATGCAATATAAATTAAGCAAAATAAATATTTTGTTAGTTCTTATCAGGCAAATGACTTTTATACTTTTGGAATTTATTTAATTAATTTTATTTCAATGCATGATTTCAGGCATGTGGTCTTCCAAAAATACCTGCAGAAGTAGTAAAGCACAAGCTTAAACAGGGTCTTAGGCTGTGTCCAGCAGTTTGAAAGAAGAATCAAATGTTTGCATTTAATGATTTAAATTTTCATACCATCCAAAAGTCTAAAACAATAAAGGAAGTAATCAACATCCGGTGGAAAATGATAAAGGTTTTGCATAGTTCGGCATGTAACACTGATCACGCTTAATAAAATCCCCAGGAGAATCATATCAAATGGCATAATAGACTAGTTGTAGCTTGTCATATGGAACATAAATCTTCGTAGGAAAGGGTGTAAGCATCCATATTCATTGGCCAGTGCAGTCCAAGGCAGCATACATAGCTTCTTATTGAAGCTTTCGGTGAGCTAAAAAACATGTAAAGGTGTGTCCTTCCCATCTGGGTATCCATATGGGGCATGTTATAGTTTTCTCAAATTACAAATTAAGCTATGAGAGAATACAAAACAAATCACTAAGAATCATCACAGAGAAACCCTGAGTAGACCTATGCCCAAATATACTACTTTGCATGTATAAGGAAGCATTACTGCAATTGGCTTCAGCACTAGTGGTTACAAAAATACAGTTTATATGGATTTGATAAGCTTCATGCGCATAATTACCGAGAAAAAAAAAAAAAAAAAAAAAAAGCTTCATGGAATGGAGAAGCCCCTCTGTTACAAAACATGAACATGGACAATGAAATTTAAGCTATAAGCCTCAGAATTGCAGAATATGTCACCATTCAGTCCTGAAAGATGGTGTTCTTTATATTCGACATCCTCATAGGCTAGAACCTAATAACTATTATTCGATTAAGAAAAAAGAAAAAAAAAAAAAAAAAAAGCATGACAAAATGCATGTCTCATGGCCAGCCCAAGAGGTAATGGCCGCAATGCAGCTCCCCAAGGCAATGAAATATGAGACCACGTGAGATGTAGATCTTTGATCTTTGAAGGAGAGAAATTTTGCTAATCTAAAGTCCAGATAAAAATCAGATAAACTAGAAACATACTCAGTAAGATGGGAGGAAAATCATTATGATCGGTGAATACAAACATCATATTACAATCTATGCTGCTGCTGCTGCTGCTGAGTTTGTTCATACTCACAAATCATAATGACTTTTCCTCTAATCTAGTTTGGTACTCATTTCCAGATATATCATCATATTTCACATACAAGACTCAAACAATCATCAAAAGTGAAAACTCCTAAACAAGACCAAATGTTAGATTACTGAAAAACCAGAAAATATAACCAAAGAGATGATGGGAGGAAAATGGAAAATCATTGCGCATGGTGAATAAAATAGGACCAGGTTGAAAGATATGTACACATACAGCTGTAGAAAAGAAACTAATCTAATCTAAGAGACTGAGCTGAGTTCAAAAATAAATAAATAGAACCATGTTGAAAGATAAAACAAGATCAAAACACATAAATAAAATGAACATGAGTGTGAACTGAATTCAGAACTACTGAAACACTAACTAAAACATGGAGATGAAAGGAAGAAAGAGATTTGATATGAGATATAGGGTTTCTGAAGATGGGAAGAAAAGGGAGGCTGGGTAGGGGTTTATATTGACAGAAGAAAATGAAGACAAAGCCAGAACTATTGGGACTTTATGGTGGCCACTTATGATCTGAGCTGCAACTATAAATGACAAAGCTCCTGCAACTAGCTAGGCCACTTATGAACTGAGGTGCCAACAATAAATTCATCTGAAATTCATTAGGTGGCAGCATCTATGGATGTAGCAACCGGTGCAACTACAAAATTCATTTCAGTCCAGAGACTATAATGGAATAGGAATGCTGGGAAAACTGAAAAGGATTTGGGTATTTTAGGCATATAGCATTTCATCAAAATGGAGTTTTGCTTTTTAAAGCTGTATGAGATATGGACTATGGGTTACCAACATTTATCTAGCCTGAAAGGTGGTCCAAGCAACCAGAACTTGATCAAAACCTTAGTTGATACTACTTTCCGATCACAATTTAATGCATCAACCAATGGTCCATGTTTCATACAACCATAAAACATTGTCGGACATGTAAATGATTCAGATGAGTCAGATTCCGATTAATAAAAAAAAAAATTATCAATCAATAATTGAATATATGGGCTTATTAGAATTCATTATAATTCAAAAATGTAACGAAATTGACTCGCAAAATTGAGCGACTATAGAATTGCCAAGCTAGCTACAATTGACATGTAGGCGATCGTAAGATTCTGCCCGGCCAACTACTAGCTGGGTGGGCATCCATATCAAAATTGTTCTTTCCTTGCTGTAATCAAAACATACATGTCAATAGTTTCTTAACTTCTATTTGACACAGCTGAGCGGCCAATTAGAGAGCAACCCAAAGATCAGAGCCAAAAAGATGTCCATATTTATGGTGGCCACTTATGATCTGAGCTGCGACTGTAAATGACAAAGCTGCAACTATAAATTCATCTGAAATTCATTAGGTGCAACTATATCATTCATTTCAGTCCAGACTCCAGACTGGTTATCTTGTTGAAGTTGAATTACAAAATTTATGGAGAGCCACAGAAATGACTATCCATATATAGTCATCAAATGGGAAAGATGAAAAAAATGTTGTGCTCATTGTTCTGCCAATCCAAGTAAGATTTTGAAATTAGCAAGGTTCTGGTCTTTGCACATGGTTTACAAAATGCAAAATGCAAAATTAATTTAAGAAACATATCCCAATACTGTGAGAAACTGAATGCAATTCCTGGCCTACAAAGACTAAAAGCAACTGAAAGAGCTAAAGACAATATTTAAAAGAACAAGTACAGATTTGTCACTTGCAATAACTGGATCTTTCTGGTAACTCATTTGATGGGACTAGTTTATGTCTTGTTTACGCAATCCCTAAATAAATAATTTTTCTCTTATCATCCAATGCATGGTTTCAGGCATGTGGTAAAACACAAAATTAAATAGGGCCTTGAGGTCCATCAATATAGAAATATGTAGCATTTTTGTTCATAGTTTCTTCGGTTCATAACTCTGAAGTGAACCATTACATCTTCAATCTTCGTAGCATATGTCATTGTATCAGATCTCGGGTTTTGTTAATAACCTCCAGTTGCATCTCACTGCTATTATTGGTTATAGTTGCATTGTTACTGCGCAACCTACAAAGTCTATTTTCGAAGAAATGTGGTGATAATGATAAAACACTTGAAGGCATGTCTGATGTCTCCCATTCACTTTTTATTCTCTCCTGCAGCTCACACATTTAATCTGTCTAGCTAGTCGTGCTTAACACATTCTACTATTTCAGGTGCACCCAAAGAAGCCTTAGCTCCTCCACCAGGATCAGTACCATCTTCATAGACGAACGAGCTCAGACACCAAGATGCGTAATCAAGTGCATATCCTGGCATATGCTAAATTGTGCATCCGTTAGTACTATATGGTGAACAGAATTCTAGTTGTGGAATCTCTGGATATTCCGAATATGTTGTATAAATAAGTCTTCCTGTCTTTTCATATGTCAGATAAGTGTTGTGTGCGATAAAACTAAGACTGCACTGCGTGTTTTACATTGGTTTCTGCAACAATGGCTTACTCCACCAAAGGTTTCTATCCGGCCATGTCCGTGCTCGTAGTAGTTAACAGCCATACGCTCTAACCTGTCGAGCTGTTCCAGCTTAGCTTTAATCGTCGTATTAATGTTTTTTGAAAATTAAATTACTCAACTGATCTCGGAAGATCACTTGTGAAAATGATGTTTTCCCTTGGGAAATTTCTATAATTTGCACTTGAAACATTTTACTCAACCAGAATATTTTTTAGCAGGGTCATGGGACCAATGATGGGAACTTAGTTTATCCAATAGGATCAACAACGCACTGAGTTGTAGCTCAGACGATCAGCTGTAGAAGCATAAATAATGCGATGAACTGTAAGCATAAATAATGCGATGAACTGTGACAGAAAGACAACCTGAGTCTGCTTGGTATGCCAACTGTCCTACTGATTTATTTGATTTTTCAGGTCAAGGAGTTTGCTACTAATAAGATTAGACAAATTTTAATAGCTTTGACAGAGGTAGATTCGGGCATAAGGTATCCATGATCATCAATCAGTGCGACAACAAATGTCTAACTGGAAAAAGTTGCACAAATATGAAAACCAAAAAATTAACAATTTAAAAAAAAAAAAAAAAGCGCTAGAAACAGGGATTGAACCTGTGACCTTGTGGTTAACAGCCACACGCTCTAACCAGCTGAGCTATTCCAGCTTTGTTGGGTCATTTTATTTTCTCATTAACATAGTTCCCGTAACTATTTTTACCACTTCGGGTTAATGAGTCCAAGAGGATACGGAAATATAACGGCACACTGTCAAGGATCTCGGCTATAAGAACCTGGCATTTTCAGGGGCGACCCCAAAAGAATTAGGGGCGACATTAAAAAACAAAAAATGTCACCCAAACGTAAATCTAAGCTACCCCTTATCTTCGATTTTTCGAAATGTCCAATATGCCCTTATATAATCGGGAGCCTACACCATAATCGGTAGGTTAAAGGTGAATCGGTAGGTTAAATTGAAATTATACCTATCGATTATTGTGTAGATACAGTAGAAACTCTTTTAATTAATACTCGATTATTTAATAAACTCTCTTAAATAATATTTTTGGCCGGTCCCGAGTCGGGGACAACGTGCCAAATTAATAATTCGCTAAAATTATAAGATAATACTTTTTTGATTACCTATATAGGTCACATATGAAATATAAATTAATAATGCATTATATATATAATACATTAATGATTTGCAAAGACTATTTGAAAAATGATTTAATTATCTTCTATTTTTTGCTAAAATCATTATTGTGTTGAGTTTCATCTCTAATTTTTCTTATTATTGTAAGAATTTATGGTGTGGTTTCTCATAGCTTAACAAGAAATTACTCAATGTGATTGCCGCTTTAATAGCCTCGTTTCGTGAAGGGGTCTCTATTGTAGAACTTTCATCATCTTCTTCCACATCTTTATCAGTTCCCATAAAATTCTCAATTATTTCTTCATCAGTCAACAACTGTGTAACTTCATTTTCTTCCGGATAATTTAGGACATCTTTGACATTCACTGAATTGCGATAGCCCAACTTCTCGATCAAATTTTGCAAGTCTTGAGTGATTTCATTGTCTGTATGTTCATCCAAATTGTCTAAACTTTTGTTATCTGTTGATCGAAGTTTACAATGACGAAAGCAGTTTGCAAGTGTACTTGTACGAACATCGACAGTCCATGCTGAAATTGCAAGATTCATTGCACCTAACATATTTATTTTTTCTGGATTTGACGCCCCTAATTCATAGCCTTCCAAAAGACCTCTATAAAGTCGATGACAATAATGCATTTAAAAAGCTCGTATAATCCCTGTGTCAAAAGGATGAATTTGTGAAGTTGTGTTTGGAGGCAAAAAAAATAATTCAACATTTTGCAGTCCTTCAATATGATATAGTATTTTGTTTGTAGAGAAACTAATTATTTGATATGAAATTTATCTATAAGTTAATAATGTATTAATTAATATATAGATTAATAATTATTAATTTATCGGTTAATTAATATCTCGCTTAATTAATAAATTTTGATGATCCCGAAAGTATTAATTTATAGAGTTTCTACTGTACTTCGGCTAATAATCCCTTTTATAATCGGTAGCTTATCCAACTTGTAAGACTACCGATTATAAGGAGCCCCATCTTCAACCTTGGCCAAATTCCATAGGTTTTGAGGGGTGCAGAGCCAGCCATAACCACTTGGCTTGAGCTGTGGATGTAGCCATAATCGGAAGCCTAATAGGTTACATACACACCGATTATAAGTTGCCCCAAAATGAGTTTTTTCTAAAATCCTTCACGTAATGAATTTTGAAATCTACCATAATCGTTAGGGTATATAATTATATAACCCACCGATTATAACGAGCCCCAAATACAAACTTTGCCATATTTCATAGGTTTTGAGTGTACACAGCCAGCCATAACCACTTGGTTCGTGTTTTGGATGCAGCGTTAATCGGGAGTTAAATATATTACCAAACCATCCGATTATGGGTTGCCCCAAAATGAGTTTTTTCTAAAATCCTTCATGTAAGGGAATTTGAAATATACCATAATCGGTAGGGTTAACAACTTAACAACCTATCGATTATAAGGAGCCCCAGATCGAACCCTTGCCAAATTCCATAGGCTTTGAGTGTACAGAGCCATGCATACGCATGTGGTTCGTGATTTGGATGTAGCCATAATCGTAAGCCAAAAAGGTTCCACAACCTACCGATTATACAGTTGCCCCAAAATGAATTTTTTCTAAAATCCTTCTTGTGATGAATTTTGAAATCTACCATAATCGGTAGAGTTTATTACTTCTTACCGTCTGATTATACGAAGCCCCAAATCCAACATGTGCCAAAATCCATAGGTTAAGAGGGTACAGATCCAGGCATAACCATGTGGTTCGTGATTTGGATGTAGCCATAATCGGACGTCAAATTGGTTCCAAAACCTACCGATTATAGGTTGCCCCAAAATGAGTTTTTTCTAAAATCCTTTTTTTTTTTTAAATTTTGAAAGCTACCATAATCGGTAGATATTCTAACTTAAATACCTACCAATTATTGGTTTCCCAAGATTCAACCTACATCAAATTAGCCGTTGCAGTTTAAACTAAATTTAAGAAATAGCCGTTGGAGTTTTGGGGAAAAAGAAAAACAACCGTTGGACCCTAAACCTATATAAAGAAACTCATATCTATCAACCCAATTGCACCAAACTATTTCCTCTCTTCAGTTCTAACTTTGAAAACAAAAACATGGATATTGCTTTTGCCGAAGAAGAAGATTGTGTTATTTATAGAGCGTACGTTGTGGTAACTTCTCATGATCGTGTTCACAAGCTCCACAAATCAGAATCCCAAGAGCAGTTATGGAACCGTATTTTAATGGTATTTGAGGCGTTAGATGGTAATCGAATAAGGAGATCATCCAATGACATTAAGATGAGAATGAAAACGCTCGATAAGGAGATTGACAAACTTGAAGATGAGGAACGATTTGTTAGGAACGCTTTTCCTTGGTGGACGTATGAAAAACGAGTAAGTATCTTTGTAACTCCGGCTCACATTAACATAATTGAGTACTAACTTGTTACTCATTCGTAATTTCAGAGAAATCTTGCTGATCGCCGGTATGTGAACCTCTACGGGAAACGATTTGAACATGAAGGATGCTACAAAATCAAGAGGGACAATTCTATGGTCACTGGAAGTTATGATCTGTTTTAATACTTTTAAGTGATTGTAAGAGTGGTTTTAAAGTGATTGTAACATTAAGGTCTTTATGTAATGGCTACAATCGGAATATTATTAATACAACAGCCTACCGATTATTTATACGCGGTATTTTATTTGGTTAAATAAGAAACCGATTATCACAATCAGACGCTTTATGAGTTAATTTAATTTCTGAATGTTACGTTGTTTGGATACAGAAAACAAAGTTTTCTACAAGTAGTCATAATCGAAGGAAACATATAAAATAAACCTACCGAATACTATAATCGGAAGTTTAAGAAGTTCACCTTGTTACCGAATATGGTGTTGTTTGGTTACAGATCACAAAGGACTTTAGAGTGTCATAATCGGAGGCTAAGGAATCATGTTAGTTCCCGATTATGGTGTTGTTTGAATCTGAGAAAACAAAATTTTTTCACATAGAATAATCGTAGGAATAATATAAACTAACACTACCGATGCTAATAATCGGAAGTTTAATAAGTTACATTAGTTCCCGAATATGGTGTGGTTTGGTTACAGAACAAAAATTATTTGTTCACAAAGCATAATCGGTAGGCAACGAAATTCATAATCTTCCGAATCTGATATTTTTTTGCAAAATCCCCAGATTCGGTAGGTAAATAATATAAATAGCTCCCGATTCTGATGATAAAATTACAAATATCCCCAGAATTAGGAGCTATGTATATAAAGTAACCTTCCGATTATTTGGATAAAATTCAATAGTTTCGTATCTTTGCATGTGATTCGCTTGCGAGTCATCGTTAAATGCATAAAGATAGCAATAAAACCATTCATAATTCATAAAACGAACCATTCACAAACCATAAACATAACGTACCAACTTATAATCCGACATAATCCTACATAAACAAAGTTAAATCCGACATAAACAAAGTTATCCATAAAGTTAACAAAACACCGAGAGTTTAGTTTTTCCTATTTGCTTTGACTTTGCGAGCTTTACTACCTCTACGACTTGGACCAACATCATCATTGCTTTCATCAACTTGAGTGCTCGATGACGCCCGAGTTCTTTTTTTCACCTTGGTTGTAGGTTTTTTTTGCAATTTTTCCCCGAACTGAGATGCATACTCCTCATTGTCAACGTTATCAATCAACTGTTGGTGCTTTTTTATCTTCTCAATTGACACAGGATCTCCGGACTTTATGCAATCAGTGCACCATTTGGACAAACGCTTGAACCTGCTCATCTGTTTTAAAACATAGCATACCATCAAACGGTTATTACTCTATTTTGACCCATAATATTAAACTAAATCAATAAAACAATACGTACCAATCTATCAAAACCCACAGGTTTCTCTTTGAGGATACTCTTGTACGAATCGGGATTTGCTTTAAGACCACGGATTACACGAAGATGACAAACATTCCGGTACCAATCCATATAGTTGGGAGCATTTTCAAAACCTTGGTTGGCTTCCCTTCCTTGGTTGATCAAGTAATGCGCCCTTCTAAACAAAGGAATTTACAGGATAGTGAACCCTTATAAACCACCGTGATAGAATCTTTATCAGACTTGCAGTGCTCCAAATCCAAAGTGAAATTGTCATGGATTTGGTCCTTTGGTATACCTTATACAAAACCGTGTTGTCGCATCACCCTTGAGGCATTGTACATTACATATCATGTGGGGTGCCATAACGGTCCAAAATAAAGTGCCAAATCGGACCGACCCGCGATATGTCCATCAGCTCGGTCTTCCTTGTATGGATCAAAGCATACGTCTTGGGCATTAAGTGAGTCCAAAATCTCCCTCAAACGAATCAGCTGCTGCTCCTTCGTCCTAGAATGGTTGTCATCGAAGACGTACTTTGTTCCTCTAGGGTCACCTTTCGCCCACGCCGGCTTTTCAATGGCCAATCCCAAGATAGGGAAGTGTTCGTAGATCCATGTCTATATTGTCATTTTTGCAAGTATTAGGAAATTGATTCTTCAATGGTAGAAAAAATAAAAAAAATAACCAAGTATGTAGAGTTAATAAACAATACCTGTAGTAGACTCACGTTCCCGACCACTTGGCTAATTCCAAGCCTCGACGCCTTTCTCAACTCTTCTATCAACCACGCATGGCATTTCGTGCCCCAAGAGTACTCATGCACTTTATCGAGAGGATCCATAAGTTGTAAAAGTTTGGCGTCGACCCGATTGCCACTGGTATTGGAGAAAATGACACATCCCAATACACATAGGAGATATGCGGTGGCCGCGTGGTTGACTTGCTCGTCCGTTAAAGTTCATTTATCTTCTTTTTCCTTGGTGCCCTTGAACATATCCATCAGAGTACCCATGTTGAACTGTCTAGTTTTATACTTCATGCAACTTTTGAACTCAGTTGTTGATGTTTCTTCATCCCAAACCAAACACTTTTTAGTTAGAGCATAAAGTTTGGTCCATTCCAACTGCTTTGTGAACTCAGCCCTAACACCTTTGCCATGGACAGGGAGTCTAGCTAACAATCTGCACAACATCATCTGGGGTAAACGTCATCTCCCCAAACGGAATATGGAAGGTGTCGGTCTCAGGATAAAGTCTCTCCACACACGCCGATATAGCCACCCGGTCATGTTCCAACATAGAGTTCTCCGCAGCATCAGCCAACCCATAATTTTCAATAATTCTCTTGAACCTTTCACATTCATCCTTCAAAGGCCAATCCAGCATTTTTGTTGGTGCGGCGGTCGGTTTGAGTATACGAACCGCATTGGAATGATACTATTAAACACATGACAAGTTAAAAAAAAAACCTAAAAATATAACACTTAAAACTATTACGAAGAAAAACATAATAGGTAAATAAAATGGAAACGATTATTACCTCGGTTTCATATATTTCTTTGGCCCAGAGTCTTTGTATCCAAATAATAATTGTCCTCAATCATCCGGCAGCCCAAGGATTACGCCTTCTGGAATATCCCTCACCTTCAGTCTTTGTGGGACAAGGTGTTTCGCTTTCTTTCGAGGATGATTTTTCTTTTCGGCTTCTTCTTCTTCTTGCGCACCACTACCTTGTCGTACTTCAGGTACTCTATCTTCGGGTGCTTCTAGTTGAATTTCTAGTTTTGATTGTGGAGAAATTGGTTGAACACCTTCTTGAATTGGTTGTGATTGAGAGGCACTTGGTTGAACACCTTCTTTAACTGGTTGTGATTGAGAGGCACTTGGTTGAACACCTTCTTGAACCGGTTCTGATTGAGGGGCACTTGGTTAAACACCTTCTTGACTTGCTTGTTAAGTTCCATCTTGAGCACTTGAAGCGACTTTAGCAGTCCTAGCTCTCCTTGCACTAGCTGTCAAGTTCTGACGCCTTTCCTTCCTTGCACTAGCTAAGACAATTGCATCTTCGATTTTTTTACCTCGCCTATCCCTAAACAACAAAAGAAATTACAACAGGTTAGTAAACTATATAATCGGAAGTTAATGTAAAACCAACGCTACCAAATATACATATTCGGTCGGTTGAGTTAACCAATTGCCTCCGATTACGCTCAATCGTAAACATCAGTTCACCTAAAGCTACCGAATACGTATAATCGGAAACAAAAGAAAAATTTTGGTGTTCGAATATGTTTATCTACACACAATAATCGGAAGCTAAATTTCAACATAACCCTCCGAATACCAATAATTGAAAGTCATAAAAAGTCCATCCTTCCGTATGTATCACAATCGGAAGCCTCACAAAACTAATTTCTACCGAATACGCATCACTTTGTGTCCAGAAATTACTCAAGTGGTTCAGCCTAAAAAATCGGAAGGAAATTACAAAATATATCACCCGATTATTGTGTCTCTAATACTTGTTCTTCCCTAGTATATTCGGAAGGCAAAAACACAATTAGCTTCTGATTATGACCGATTTAGGCCTCAGTAATGAAAAACGTTATATAATCGGTAGGAAACCTAAATATTTACCACACGAATATGACAAATGTTATCGTGAAATGAAGAATTTGACCACAATCGGAAGTTTAAAACAATACCTAACCTACCGAATCTGGGTAATAACCGAAAACCCTAAAAAAAACATGGATTCGTCGAATTGAAGCAATATAAACCTAATTAATGGTAGAATCTTACCTAATCGGCGCCATTTCAAGTTGCCTGAGAGTTTGTCTATCAGTATCGCCTATATTAGGGACTTCATCTTCTTCGTGTTCTTCGGGTTCGTGAGTTAAAACCTCTTTATTACGGGCATGCAATCCAATATTCGGATCCTCACCGCGCACTACGTTTTTGGTTCGATCTTTCTTACGTTCCTTTTCCTTCATCTTTATAGAGAATAATCGAAGATGATTCGATTCGACGATGAATGATGTATAGTGAGGAGAGGGGGAGAGTTTTCCTCTATGCAATCGGAAGGAAAGAGGAGAAGATGAGTTGAAGTTAAAGTTGAAAAGAAAATGAAATGGAATGAATTTAGGTTATACTTTGGTTTTATCTGTCAAACGGTTATTAATCGGTAGGTAATACCACCTCATTAGCTACCGATTGTTGAGTAGCCCAAAATCGGTAGAGCGGGTTACTTATAACCTACCGATTATTAGAAGCCCCAAATTGAACCGTTGAAAATTTCATAGTTTCGAAGGTACAGAGCCGACCATAACCATCTGGTTCGTGTTTTGGATGTAGCCATAATAGGAAGATAAATATATGACCCAAACTTCCGATTATAAGTTTCCCCAAAATGAGTTTTTTCTATAATCCTTCATTGTAGGAAATTTGAAATCTACCATAATCGGTAGGAATTGTTACTTTTACCATCCCGATTATGGGAAGCCCTAAATCGTTATCTTAGATATTTTTTTATTCTTCCAATTATATAGGAGCCCCAAATTTCACCATTGCAAAATTCAAAAGATTTCTTATTTCTATACTTTAACAATCGGTAGTCTCGTGAGGTTTTTTCCCTGCCGATTGGTATAGAATCCAGAAGTGCGTCAGGAACAAAATCGATATTAATCGGACCCATAATATCGTTACTAAACTTCTGATTGCTTTATAATAATCGGTCACAAAATAGCTTCCGATTATATAAGGGCATTAACGTATTCTCCACGTTTTTTGACATCCCTTAACGGTGTATATGGGTTGGGAATAAAAAAATCGACCCTAATTCTTTTGGGGTCGCCCCTAAAAATGCCAGGTATAAGAAGCTTTAGGATAAAAAAATATAACAACTGTATATATCCCGAGATACGCTCAATTTCTTACTCATATTGGCTGAATATATTGGAAAACAAAAAAGTCAAAGCCACAAAGAAGTGGTAGCCTTGTTAAAATTATATATAAGCACTACATGGTAGCTAACATGGTCCATCAGAGACTGATAATTAAGAAACAAAAATTGGGCATACGAGGAACCCCAATTATTGAACCGTTTTTTGGGGACTATTCAAAAAATGGGGAGACTACTCTTAAGTTTTTGGGGTGGTTATTGGTAGTAATTTCCAATCACCCCTTATCTGATTTTTTTTAAATACCTACTTTACCCTTAATGATTAACTTAATTAGTGTGATGATTAATTAGTATTAGTGTTATGATTAGTAACTGATTAGTGAGTTATATTAGTGGGATTGTTTTGTTATAACATTATTATTGAGAGATGAAGAAGAAGAAGGAAATATGGGTGAACCCAAAAAGTATTTTTTTTGAGTTTAGTAATTATGATTTGGGTGATTCATGTGATGATATCTCATCCTCAGAATCAGAACCCCCTTCACCTCATAGTGTATTTGTCAATACTTCTAATGATCTGGAAATGAGTTATTTGTTATATGATGAAAGCTTTTTGCCCCAAACTCAAGCTAACCAAACAAATGATGGATTGTATTAGCCACAACCTGAAGATGAAGCTATGGGTACTCAGGTATGCCTCATATTTAGTTAATGTAGCTTGAATTGTGCAAAAATTTGGCCAAACTCAAAATTTCTGGAAAAACTTCAGTTAGGTCAACCTAGTTCGGTTACCAAATTTAGCTTGCGAGGTAACCGAACTACATGTTAATGGTGGTTTTTTAGAGTTCGGTTATGTTTTTCCAGAACATGTAACCGAACTATTTTTATAGAGTTTATAGTGCATTGTTCGGTTTAGTCGATATCAGCACTTTTGTTACCGAACTTTGTGTTCGGTAAGGTCGCAGAAAATATAAATACAGTATTTCTAACCGAACCTTTGAGTTCGGTTTAGTCGAGTTTTTCAGTTTCATGGCCGAACTTTTACATAGAAAATCTAAAGACCGAGTTCGGTAAGGCCCCAATTAATTTCTGGAAACTACATAACCGAACTTTGTGTTCGGTAGGGTCGATAAAAAAATTTACATTACCGAACTTGTAAGAAATTTTTTTGTGGTATTGACGTTGTGGTATTGACGTTGTGCTATTACTTGTAGGTTCCATGTGATCCAATAGAACCAATGGAAAACCAACCATCCCCAGTTGGTATTTTGTACGATGATATATCCCATCACTTCATGAATGACTTGGTATTTAAAAATCCGGAAGATGCAAAGAGTTGGGATAGACAACATGCACAAAAAGACATGTGTGTATTAGTATTGAATGAGAGAGAAAGCAAAACTCATTTTGAAATGGTTTGTGAGAGAAGTGTTGATCCCGATAAAATCCACAAGAGGAAGGGTTATGTTTATAAAGGAAAGACAAATAGGAAGAACAAAACTTTCTCAAAGAAGATTAAATGCCCATTCAAGTTGCATTTAATTACAATGAATATTTGGATGGATGGTTTCTCTACAAGGTTATGCAAGGTTGTCATAATCATCCTTGTCTGGAGCATCTTGAAGGACATTTCATGGCAGCAAAGCTAACTCCTAAAGACATGGAAAAGATAGCTAAAATAAAGACAATGGGTATTTCACCGGTTCAAATGCTCCAAATACTAAAGCGGTATAACAAGGATAACCACTCATCTTTGTCCACAATTTACAATGCAATTGAGACAATTAGAAGGAAGGAATGGAGAGATAGACAAGTAATGCAACAATTGTTTTTTTTTTGCCCCAAGAGAAAAACTACGTGTTTGAGGGTGAAAATGGTTTCTGCCGATTTTGGTAATTTCAGGTGTGTGGGTGAGAAACGAATTTAAACCCTAAACAATGTACTGCATAGGAGTACTTTAGATTCGAGAGATCAATCTGTACAAATCCGGCCTAAACCAAAAAATGACCGTTCCAGACTTGCTTCGGTCACAAAGAGGAGGAGAATGGGCTGGTTTTGGGGAGGGAAGCGAAAAAAGTGTTGAGACCAGGTTGATTCTGGAAGAGTAATGGTTTCACGACTTGTATCAGAAAATGGGAAGATAACGGATGGGAGAGCTAAGCCAAACATTTTTCTGAGTGTTGTCTGATCCTTGGCCGAACTTGTTCTTTGTGGAAATAGGTAAGACCTATTTATACAAGTCGGAGTGAAACGTACTCTGGTCTAATTATGGAATGGAATAATGGGTGAGTAAATGGGAGGAGGTGGTAACCGTTAACTCATGGAATTGATGTTCCATAAAAGAAAAGTGTTTCACCATTACTTCCCTATTTACTTAACCGCTTCATACCTATTACACTTTCTTATTACGGGAGTAGTGTACGCCGCACGCTGTAAACTTCCAAACCAAAACCCAAATAAGATCCCCCAGTTTGTGGTTTGATGTCTCGAACGTTTTCGTGAAAACATGTAACATGGTTGTTTCCTGGCAAGTAGAGCTTGGGAGACTTTCTAGCTTGGCGACCTTCGACGGTCGAGATTTTGTATCTTAAGAGGAAAGGTATCCTTTGATCGTTGCATGCTTCCGTTATTTGATAGTTGTATAGGGAAGGCCAGCATGATGGCACGGCAAAGTTGGCAGGCCATTGGCATGGCATGCCTTGGCGTGGTTTGGCATGTCCAAACTAGACTTTGGGTCAAAGTTTACCATGCGTCGTCTGGTAACCTTGGACGGCTAGGATTTGCTCCTGAAATTGAAGGGCGACCGTTGATTGTCGCACGCCATCATTTTAGTAGCCGCATAGGGAAGGCTAGCATGGTGGCGCGGCTAGGTTGGCATGTCATTGGCATGGCATGCCTTGGTGCGGTTTGGCGTGGCCAAACTAGGGTTTTGGGTCAAAGGTTACCATGCGTTGTCTGGTAACCTTGGACGGCTAGGATTTTCTCCTGAGATTAAAGGGCGACCGTTAATGGCCGCACGCCTTCGTTTTAGAAACCTTATTTAGCGCCCTCTACTAGAATCGCTGTAGAATTCTCGTACGGACTCGGATTTTGACGGTCCGCCCCTCAAATCGACCGGAAAAGAATTTCCTATCTCTCTAAGAGGGGATATTTAGGTTTTGAACTCGTTCGGGAGGTGAAAACAGCCCTACAGTAAAACTCAGGAAGAATTCAGGAGGGATGTTTCGGGCCCGAGGAGGCATAGTTTAGGCGCGTCCAAAATTAGGGTTTTGGCATTGGGCCTAACGTTACCATGCGTTGGCTGGCGACCTTGGACGGCTAAGATTTGCATCTAAGGTGGAAGGGTGGTCGTTGATTGTTGCACGCCTTCGTTTTAGTGCCCGCATAGGGAAGGCCATCGTGGTGGCGCGTCAAGGTTGGCATGGCATGCCTTGGCGCGGTTTGGCGTGGTAAAACTAGGGTTTCGGCCCAAAGGTTACCATGTGTTGTCTGGTAACCTTCAAGGGCTAGGATTTGATCCTGGGATTGAAGGGGGACCGTCGCACGCCTTCGTTTTAGTAGCCGCATAGGGAAGGCCAGCATGGTGGCGCGGCTAAGTTAGCATGCCGTGGGCATGGCTAGGGCCAAGGAAAGGTATGGCTTGACTTGGCATATGGGGCCAATAGCTAGGCATGCCGTTTGGTACATGGTGAGGCTAGCATGGCTAGGGTCAAGGCAAGGTGCGGCTTGGCTTGGTATGTGGAGCCAATAGCTAGGCATGCCGTTTGGCACATGGTGGGGCTAGCATGGCTAGGGACAAGGCAAGGTGCGGCTTGGCTTCGCATGTGGGGCCAATGGCTAGGCATGCCGTTTGGCACATGGTGCGGCTAGCATGGCTAGGGCCCAAGCAAGGTGCGGCTTGGCTTGGCATGTAGGGCCATGGGCTAGGCATGCCGTGTGGCACATGGTGCGGCTGGCATGCCTTGGCGCGGTGGTGCTGCTCTTCACGGAGGTGCTGCTGGCATGGCTAGCATGCCTTAGCGCGATGGTCTTTCTTGGGCACGGAGGTGCTGCTGGTATGGCTGGCATGCCTTGGAGCGGTGGTGCTGCTGGGCACGGAGGTGCGACTGGCATGGATGGCATGCCTTGGCGCGGTGGTGCTGTTGGGCACGGAGGTGCGGCTGGCATGGCTGGCATACCTTGACGCGGTAGTGCTGTTGGGCACGGAGGTGCGGCTGGCATACCTTGGCGCGGTGGTGCTGCTGGGCACAGAGGTGCGGCTGGCATGGATGGCATGCCTTGGTGCGGTAGCATGAGAATTTTAGGGTTTTGTACATGTGATGTCAATCAATGTTAGGGGTTCTGCCGTGGAACATGATACATAGAAAGTAAAAGGTACCCTGGTAATTCTTACATAAGCATCTTTGGTTGATTCGATAAATGTGTTAATGGTCGCAAATGCGCTAGAGGTTATGGTGACGTCATGCCAGGTGCATAATTTTACGATTTTAACCCTAAGCTAAAAACCACCATCAACATTAAGTCCCCCCGCTAGCTCGGAACGGGAGGCTGCGTTGCGAGGTAAGCATAAGATGGTGACAAAGAGGACAGAGATCGAAACAATAAGTCATGAAAAGATGGTCAGGAAAGTCCAGCTAACCTTTTTGAGAGGTAAAGAGATTTTGTGCTTCCCGTGTTGGCGGCTTTTCATAAATATACTGGTGGTGCAGACCGTGGAGTGGTGAGATGAAAATTGTCGGCTTGGAATGGGAGCCGTAGGCGTCAGTCGGCTTGGAATGGGAGCCGCAGGCGTCGGTCGGCTTAGAATGGTGGAAATGGTGATGATGATGGAACTTCGGCTATCGAATAGTGGTGATGGCACAACTTTGTCTAAATTAGGGTTTGGCCTTCTGAAACACTAATTAGCGCTTCTTAGTAGAATTGTTGTAGAATTCTCGTACGAACTCGGATTTTGACGGTCCGCCCCTCCATCTGACCGGAAAAGAATTTCATATCCCCTCTCTCGGGTATATTTATGTTTTGAGCTCTTCTAGGAGGTGAAAACGGCCCGACAGTGAAACTCATGAAGAATTCAGGAGGGAATTTGCGGGCCCGAGTGGTATAGTTGCGCCCAGTCATCTATTCCCGTTCATGGAGCAAGAATGAGTCTTCATTATGTTCAAACTATAGAAACCCTGTCCGCATGAAAAGAGGTATCGACCCTCTTTTGTTGTTCGTCGGGATCCGTGCTTTCGTCTGCAGTATCTCTCTAGTGGATTCCAAAATTCACCAAAACTCCACTGCATTCTTGGGATGAATGGACGAAATACATGCTCGGCGAAGATCATGTCAGCACTAACCTTGGATATTGTTGTTGCGCTATCGGCCATCCTTGACTTAGGTTATTCAGTGTCTGGATCTTCTGATCGCGATGATGATATGTTGTGGATAATTGTATGGTAGAAATCTTCCGAAGACACAATTTGAAATAGATGAGTTGGGAGACATTTTATCGTCGTTGTGCTGCTATCAGGTCTTCAAGGAATTTGTTCCAAGAGACATCCTTCGAACCAGCTTCTGAATCTTGGACTTTCATATGGAATGGGACGCGGTGAACAGTCCTCAGTTATACTTCCGTTTGATCTGATGGTCATGGCCGAATATGTGAATGTATCTCTGCGGCGTGCTTTTGGAGTCTTTGGTGCATATGTACGGCTTCATGTTGAGAAATTCTTGCGTAAAACTTCGACAGTGATGATGTTGAAATTAGAAACAACCTGGTTGAGGGAGTGAAAGCGTCCCATGTTGGTAGTACCAATGTGTAGCATACTTTCATTGCATCGCCTTGAATCCACGTCCACGGGATTTGATGCAAGCTTATTGTACTTTTCTGGATGCCACGCGTGGCTCCCTCTGTTTCTTCAGAAAAAATTTTCATCCGCGTCTCTAGAGTTTTCTGATGAGTCTTTGATAGTGAAGGGATTTCGTGTAACTCCCCAGTCCACAAGTATGGCTTTGTAGTGATTGCTGCTGCGTAAAGCTCTTTGTCCGTGGCCACAAATAAGCGGTAACAGTTCTTGGTAGTATATGTAATCAGACGAGATTACATTGTCGTTGGAACAAAGTAGGTTTTCCGGAATTGCATGGGCGTCCATGGGAGTAAAAGGATTGGCTGGATGCGTAACCGAGCAAACCGCCCATGATCACGAGTTTTGGGGGGATAGATCAAAAGGTGGCCATGACTACGAAGATTGTCTGGCTTTGACCATAATCCTTGAGATGGTGAGTGTGCTGTCACGACCCTTTACAGGAAGGAGTGGTTTTGAAGCGGCTTTGGATCTTGGAGAGGACGTTGAGACTTAAATAGCCAAATGCTGAAGCTTCGGTTTCGGATCCTGGAGCAGCTTATGGAGAGAACATTGAAGTGGAGCGGCTACTGGAGCAAACGTTGAAGCGGAGCAGTTGTCGGAGGACGTGGAAGCGGAGCGGCTGTGTTAATCAGTGTGCTATGAAATTGAACACCCTTCACATGAATAGTGGTTAGGAGTCCCTAGTTTTATTTATCAATCGTACTTTTCCAGGAGAGGTTGGGGTTTTGGAACGACTTCCTGGCTGGAAACACTTGCCTTTCTTGATGCACTGCGATTGAGGGATGGACATATGTCTTGACGCTATGCCTTGGAGAAATATAGAATCTTAGATAACTGTTTCATCACATATTGCGGACTTTGTGGGCGAAATCCCTATCGTGCGGGTCCTGACGGAAAGAGGGTCTCTGTGAACTCAGGAGGGTTGCTGATCCCCTTTGCTTCCGATTTTGGAGAAGTCGTTTCTGATCTTTACGTGTGATGAAATTAGATTGTTGATCCCTTGTACTGGGCATTCAAGAGAAACGCGAGCCTTTTGATCTATAAACGCACGTCCTGCTGAAGTGTTTTTTGTCTTTTCATTAAATCAACAGTGGTAAAAGGAGGACGGCTTTTTCCGGCTCTTTTAGTATCTTGCCCTGATGGTGGGGTAGCAGCGTCTCTAGTGACGGTTGGAGCTATCATGCTTGAAGAAACGTTGGGGTGACGGAAGCGGCTGCGGATTGCTGGGTGTATCGTGCGAGAGATGGCACGGTTTGATCACTTGGAGGCTTTGGAGCAATGGCGCTGCTTCGAAGGGTGAGGATGGCACTGCTTTGGCTGGTTGTGGAGTGGAGAAGATGGCGCTGGAAGGGCGCAAGCTGTTTGCACTGTAAAGGATGCAAGTTGTTGGTGTTGGCCATCGAGCAGAGAATCTATCACTAGAGGGATGCAAGCCACAGTCTTTGACCCGGGTATGGCATTGTGGGCGGCATGCGCGTGTAGCATGTGCCTGGCATGTGCGTCACAGTAAGCGCGTCCGCATGCGTGTCACGGTAAGCACATCGACATGCGCGTCTGCGTAAGAGCGCGCTGGCATGCGCGTCTGTATTGTCTTGGACGTGGACTGCTGGTCTTTGAACTTTGGCTACCAAGCGGTGATGATAGCGTTGGTGGCTTCGGTCCATGGGACGGTGGAAACGGTACTTGAAAGGCTTGCGGGGTGGATCACGGAATGCTTGGTTTTAGTGGTAACGTGGTAACAATAAAGTGGGCAAGCATATTCCAAATTTCTATGCACTCAGGCGTTTCTCTTTTAATTTGTTTTCTTGTTGGTGCAAACCTAGCCATAGGTATGCCCTCCATAAATCAGGAAATATTTTTCTTCTGAACGGATTTAAACCCTAGCCATGGGTATGCCTTTCATAAACTTGTGGAAATACTTCATCATAAACAATTCCTCTTCGAATATCACCGTAGTAACGTCGGCTACCTCATGAATAGTAACGGGTAATCATTATTATGCAAAGTAGGCGCGTGCGGGTAGGTGACTGTTTTTTTTTTTTGAAAGGCAAACAAAGCGCCTGGTTCATGGTTCGGTTTTTTTTTTCTGGTTTTAGGATTGATAGATGATTGCTTTTTATAAGAGTTTTGGATTATTTTGAAATAATAGTTTTTTTTTTTTTTTTATATGCTAAAGTCTGAATTGGAAGTGTAAATAACAAATCATCTGGGAAAGTTGTGAAACCGTGAATATTGCATGATGATGGAAAGCATGGGAACAATATGGATATCGGTTTTTATTATCTCGGTAAATATTTGAAGTAGTAGACCATGTATTTTGTCTAGGCAAGACTTACTCGGTTTTCTGGATCTCCTGACGAAAAATGAATCTTCCGGGTGTAAGTCCGATTTTTGTGGGAAGCACCGCCATGATGTGGAAAGTCCCCAGTCGTCTCTGAGTCACTTGATAATCGAGTCGTCGATCCCTGGGTGGATCGTTTGCTTTTAACCTCTGGGAAGTCCCCAGTCGCCCCTTGTGGTGTCATGACTGGTAATCGGGTCGTCTGGTAACTGAGTCATCGATCCCTGAGCGGATCGTATAGGGTCGTCAGGTAGCTGAGTCAATCCATGAGGGAATTGTTTTCCTCTACCGTCACGATTTCTTCGTCGAAGTATGAGATCGAGGATTGAAAATTTGACATTGTAACCGAAAGATCAATCTCCCATTTGTGGTCGCCAATTGTTTGAGTGAATGGTTTCTGCCGATTATGGTAATTTCGGGTGTGTGGGTGAGAAACTAATTTAGACCCTAAACAATGTACTGCATGGGAGTACTTTAGATTCAAGAGATCAATCTGTACAAATCCGGCCTAAACCAAGAAATGACCGTTCCAGACTTGCTTCGGTCACAAAGAGGAGGAGAATGGGTTGGTTTTGGGGAGGGAAGCGAAGAAAGTGTTGAGACCAGGTTGATTCTGGAAGAGTAGTGGTTTCATGACTTGTATCAGAAAATGGAAAGCTAACAGATGGGAGAGCTAAGCCAAACGTTTTTCTGAGTGTTGTTTGATCCTTGACCGAACTTGTTCTTTTTTGTGGAAATAGGTAAGACCTATTTATACAAGTCGAAGTGAAACGTACTCTGGTCTCATTAAGGAATGGAATAATGGGTGAGTAAATGGGAGGAGGTGGTAACCGTTAACGCATGGAATTGATGTTCCATAAAAGAAAAGTGTTTCACCATTACTTTCCTATTTACTTAACCGCTTCATCCTTATTACACTTTCTTATTACGGGCGTAGTGTCGCCGCACGCTCGTAAATCGCCAAACCAAAACCCAAAGAAGATCCCCCGGTTGTGGTTTGATGTCTCGAACGTTTTCGTGAAAACATGTAACATGGTTGTTGCCTGGCAAGTCGAGCTTTGGAGACTTGCTAGCTTGGCGACCTTCGACGGTCGAGATTTTTTATCTTAAGCGGAAAGGTAGTCATTGATCGTTACACGCTTTCGTTTTTTGATAGCTGTGTAGGGAAGGCCAGCATGATGGCACGGCAAAGTTGGCAGGCCATTGGCATGGCATGCCTTGGCGTGGCCAAACTAGACTTTGTGTCAAAGGTAACCATCGTCGTCCGTCCAGCAACCTTGGACGGCTAGGGATTTGCTCCTCGAAATTGAAGGGGCGACCATTGATTGTCGCCACGCCTTCGTTTTAGTAGCCGCATAGTGAAGGCTAGCATGGTGGCGCGGCTAGGTTGGCATGCCTTGGTACGATTTGGCGTGGCCAAACTAGGGTTTTGGGTCAAAGGTTACCATGAGTTGTATGGTAACCTTGGATGCGGATAGGGATTTGCTCACGAGATTGAAGGGGCGACGGTTGATGGCCGCACGCCTTCGTTTTTAGAAACCCTAATTCGCGCCCTTTACTAGAATCGTTGTAGGATTCTCGTACGGACTCGGATTAGGCGGTCCGCCCCTCAAATCGACGGGAAAAGAATTTCCTATATCCCTAAGCAAGGATATTAAGGTTTTGAACTCGTTCTGGAGGTGAAAACAGCTCGACAGTAAAACACATGAAGAATTCAGGAGGGATGTTGCGGGCCCGAGGAGGCATAGTTTAGGCGCGGCCAAAATTAGGGTTTTGGCATTGAGCCAAACGTTACCATGTTTTTGCTGGCGACCTTGGACGGCTAAGATTTACATCTAAGGTGGGAGGGTGGCCGTTGATTGTCGCATGCATTCGTTTTAGTGGCCGCATAAGGAAGGCCAGCGTGGTGGCGAGGCAAGGTTGGCATAGCATGCCTTGGCGCGGTTTGGCGTGGTAAAACTAAGGTTTCGGCCCAAAGGTTACCATGCATTGTCTGGTAACCTTGGAGGGATAGGATTTAATCCTGGGATTGGAGGGGAACCGTCGCACGCCTTCGTTTTAGTAGCCGCATAGGGAAGGCCAGCATGGTGGCGCGGCTAAGTTGGCATGCCGTGGGCATGGCTAGGGCCAAGGCAAGGTGTGGCTTGACTTGGCATGTGGGGCCAGTATCTAGGCATGCCGTTTGGCACATGGTGAGGCTAGCATGGCTAGGGCCAAGGCAAGGTGCGGCTTGGCTTGGTATGTGGGGTCAATGGCTAGGCATGTTGTTTGGCACATGGTGCGGCTAGCATGGCTAGGGCCAAGAAAATGTGCGGCTTGGCTTGGCATGTGGGGCCAATGGCTAGGCATGCTGTTTGGCCTATGGTGCGGCTAGCAAGGCTATGGCCAAGGCAAGGTGCGTCTTGGCTTGGCATGTGGGGCCATGGGCTAGGCATGCCGTTTGGCACATGGTGCGGGGCATGGCTGGCATGCCTTGGCGCGATGGTGCTGCTGGGATCGGAGGTGCGGCTGGCATGGCTGGCATGCCTTGGCGCGGTGGTGATGCTGGGCACGGAGGTGCGGGTGGCATGGCTGGCATGCCTTGGCGCGTGTCTTTGCTGGGCACGGAGGTGCGGGCCGGCATGGCCGGCATGCCTTGGCGCGGTGGTCTTCTGGCTGGGCACGGAGGTGCGGGCTGCATGGCCCGACATACCTTGGCGCGTGGTCTTCTTGGGCACCTGAGGTGTCGGGCATGTGCCTTTGCGCTTCTGGTGCTTCACTGAGCACGGAGGTGCGGTGGGCATGGCCGGTAGACCTTGGCGCGGTGGTGCTCTTTGGGAGGTCATAGATGTGCGGCTAGCATGCCTTGGCGCGGTAGAATGAGAATTTTAGGGTTTTTTACAGGTGATGTCAATCAATGTTAGGGGTTCTGCCATGGAACATGATACATAGAAAGAAAAAGGTACCCTGGTAATTCTTACATAAGCATTACGGTTGATTCGATAAATATGTTAATGGTCAATAAATGCGCTAGACGTCATGGTGACGTCATGCCAGGTGCATAGTTTTACGATTTTAACCCTAAGTTAAAAACCACCATCAACACTACGATGTACAAAAGGACGTGGATTCGTAAGGAGAGATAACACAGCTCTTTATTGCGCATCCGACGAGTGTTCAATTGGCTCAATGCTTTCATGAAGTTCTAATAATGGATTTCACATATAAGATGAACAAGTACGAGATGCCATTGTTGAATATTGTTGGGTGTACTTCGAAGAAGTCACCTTTTACGAGATGCCATTCTTAAGAGATGAGCAAGAACCTAGTTACATTTGGGCACTAAAACAAGTTAAGGCAATCTTCCGAGGTGATGATATTCCCGGGGTTATAGTGACGGATAATGATTTCGCATTGATGAATGCAATAGAGGAAGTGTTCCCACTAGCACATAATATGCTTTGTACGTTCCATATATGGTGTAATTTGATAAATAGGTGCAAGACAATAATTTTTAACCCAAGAAAAAAGGATATGAAGAGATTAATATGCTACCAGAACATGAACGAGCGGATGCAAAAGAGAAAGTTGAAAAAACAATACGAAGAAAAATACGCTAAATGGGTTGCTTTCAACGGTGAATGGGAATCATTGTGTTGGTCTCATACCGAGGAAGAGTATCATCTAAATCTTGCGGAGTTTATCGCCTATTGGGATACTCCGGATTACCCCGGTGTTGTGTCGTATGTTCTTCGCCAATGGTTGGAACCATACAAAGAGAGGTTTGTTAATGCTTATACTAACCAATATAAACACTTGGGAAATCAAGCAACAAGTTTAGTAGAGTCGGCTCACCATCGGTTGAAGAAGAATCTCTTTGGATGTGTTGATAATTTCGTAACCGTGTGGAATGCTATGGAAAATTACTTCAAGCGCGACATTGATAGAATTAAAGAGAAGTTCCAAAAAAGCCGTATATTCAAAATGAACGAAAAATATGCCGACAACCCATTGTTCAAGGGAATCCATTACAACGTATCTCGGCAATGTATGAAGTTGTTGATTATAGAAGTCGAGTTGATTGAGTGGGAAACCAAGCTGGATGAGGTGTGTGTATGTAACATGAAGAAGTCTATGGGATTACCTTGTAGCCATATGATAATCAACTACGAGCATGGCGTAATCCCTTTAAGCGAATTGATCCATTTTGGAAGCATCTAAGTTACATCCCTCCTCCAAAGGGAGAAGAAGCCGGGGAAGAGTTTGGTGATAACGAAATGGGTAGAACCGTACTAGAGATGTATCGTGGCATGAACAAGCTCCAAAAACAAATATTTTGGGATGACATGAGGAAAATCATATATCCACAAACTTCGGAGAATGTTTATGAACCGTCAAAAGGCAAACGCAAAGGTAGACCAAGCAAAAAGAAACTAAAAAGCAACTAAGAGAATATGCAAAGGTGTTACGTAAGAAGAAAAGTGAGCCAACCCCATTTACTAGAGATCCTTCGACCCATGAGTATACCGCGGCAATGTACTTGTAGAAAACCAACAAACGGGGTAGGAGTATTGAAGAGAAAGGCGAAACAAGTGAGAGAAATTTAAAGGAAAAAGGTCCGATGTGTCCATCACAACCAAGCCAACCAACTTCCGTCGACGTGAAGCTTAAGTCTCCAATGTGCCCCATCCAACCATATTCCCTAAACATGAAGGTTGAGGCTCCAAATAAGGACTATTTGAATGAGCTATCTCTATACATTAGAGAATACGTTATTTCCACCGACGACGTTCCTCCGGATGGTAATTGTGGTTTTCATGTTTTCAATCAACAACCTTGGGCCTTTCATTGAAGGTGCGAAACGAAATAATGGGTGTGCAATCACTCATATAAGACAAAGGTTGTTGTCCAAACTAAAGGAGAATCCAGCCTTTTACAAGACAATCTTGTGCGATGGGGAAGGTAGTCTCAATGAGCAATTTGTTAGGTATTAACGTCGTCTTCATGGGGGTCAACTGATGACATCGGATTTTAGGATGAGCATGCCTATATGTGGACACATAATCGCCGAGGCATTCAATCCTCGACCCTTTGTTCATCGCTTCTAGAACAAATGCAAGTACGCCAGTGGCCCAAGAGTAGTTGTTCATCTCATCGAGATTATCCAAAAGCTGTAGATATTGTGCATCCACCTTATTTCCAGAAGTTTCGGGGAAAATAACAGCTCCTAACTGATATAACCAATAATTAGTGACATGGCGCCTAAGGGTCTCCCTGTCCATCACCAAATTTCCTTTCTCCACCTTCTTTTTGGTCCCTCCAAATGCTGCCTTCAACTTTACCAACTTGAATTTCTTCACCTTCTTCTTCAATGCTCCATGTTCGTCTCTTGGATTATACTCATCACCACGTTTAGAGGACATCACAGAACGTCTAAACTCACATTGAGACTTTCTTGCATCCCATCCTAGACATTTTTGAGCCAATACTTCCAGAGCTTCATAACTCATCGAGGGGTTGTAGCCTTCTCAAAGACATTTACCTTCCAATGGTAAGCCGGTGATTTTATGGCAATCATCGGGATTAATTCCCATCTCGCCAAGTGGAAGATGCATAGTATATGTCTCGGGATAATACCTCTCGAGATATGCAAATACGGCAACAACGTCAAACTGCACATGTGCATTCTCAATAGCTCTCTATAACACATATTCTCTAACCTTCGCTTGAAACTCATCACACTCCAAAAAAAGATCCCATTCGGATTCCTTTTGACGTTTAATAAGACGAACTGCATCATTATGATCCTACGAAAAGAACATAACACTATTAATACTTGACTACACATGTCCCAAAAAAACGTCTTGTTAGTTAATAATTAATGAACTTAAAGAATACCATTGTCGCATAGATCTTCGCAGCCCATGAGTGTTTGTAGACAAACAATGTTTCCCCTCCATCATTTGGAGTACCATAAGTTGGGCTCACTGGTGGCAAATACAAATCATTATGGGTAATGTGCGAGTATCTTTTGCTAGGCGGATTCGGCTTCTTTTTCACTTTAGCATGAACAATTTCTTGCTCTTCTTCATCATCATTCTCTTGCTCGTCTTCTTCCTCCTCTTCCTCCTCTTCCTCCTCTTCATCCTCTCCATCCTCTTCCTCCTCTTCATCGTCTCCCTCCTCTCCATCCTCTTCCTCCTCTTGTCCTTCTCCTTCTTTGACGGGTCCTAGTTCTTCTTCCTCTACATTCTCAACTTCTTCTCTTTGTTGTTCAACCTCTTCATTTCCTTGGTCTTCATTTCCTTGCTCTTCTTCATCATCATTCTCTTCTTCAATAAAATTATCAATTGTATTCTCCATCACCTCTTCATTGACATGTTGGATTACATCACGAACATTCTCTTGGTTGACTTCCGGTAACGAGCCCCCTCCATGTTTAGCATTTGTGGCAACACGGTTTCAGAAATCTAAATGTTTTGCTCCACGAGGGGTGAGAGTTTTCAAATCCTCATCTAGTTGTAGTCTCAATCTTTTTCCTTTGTTCCTAATGAACAAAAACCAAAGTATTAGCTAAGAATAAGAGAATATTGTGTTATCAAATCAAATATAACTAAAGAATAAAGTAAACACAACACTTGAAGTTAACAGACTATAATTAAGTTACCTAAAAAAATTTGCGAGGTAACTGAACTACATATTTCAAAAGTTCGGTTAGCAAAAAAAATTATCGAAAAAACCGAACTCATTCTTTCAAAGGAAAAATTGAGTTCGGTTACGAGAGTTTTGTTTGACGAGCACACTAACTATGTAGTTCGGTCACCGAACTAAATAGAGATGTAACCGAACTAAATATTTGAAAGGTTTGGTTAGAAAAAAAGTTATCGACAAAACCGAACTTCGATCATCAAAGGAAAAATTGAGTTCGATTACGAAAGTTTTTTTAGCGAGCACGAAACTATGTAGTTCGGTCACTCAGATGTTTGTATACTTAACCGAACCGTTCTTATTTTTGGAAGTTCGGTTAGAAAATCTAGGGTTACACAAAAAATTCTCCTAGCCGAAATATCTACTGTAACTACCATTTTCAATGGGTTTTGATGATTTCTAATCGATTTCTTCAACAAATAACGAATTGAAAATAATGGGTATGAAGGAAATTACCTGCGGATTTGCATTTCACTTGAATCAGACTCTTGGTTGCTGTTGGATGATTGATTTTGCCTCTGAACGGTGCTTCAAGTTGTTTATGAATTAGCAATTCTTTTGGGAGATTCACTACATGTGGGAGTCCCGGCCTCAATCCAGGAAGTATGGGTGTTTGCCTGGCACTCATTGCTTATGAAGATTGATTAATCGACGATGAAATTTTTTTGAATCGACAATTAACGTCGATGTTAACGAAGAAGAGGAAAAGAGGAGAAGAAGAAAAGAAAATAAAACTGATTTTTTTTCTTTTAATTTAGGTTTTAATTAGTGGGCTAGATTAGTGGGTAGTGGGTTAGATTAGTGGGTTATTAGGGTTAGTTATAACCTTAATTAGAATAAGGGCAGATTAGTCTTCCCTAATTTTTAGGACACCCCTTATAATGTAGGGTGGACATATGTATCACAAAGTAGTCCCCCACCTTTTTTGAGTAGTCCCCAAAAAATCGTTCCAATTATTCCTCCTCAATTCGGTAATACTGAGCAAGGATGGGCTTAGTAAGGGATCAAGCGAGGCTATAGCCATTACCTAATATTGGGCTAACATGATTTTATTAGGTTTAGCCCACATATTAATTGGGGTTAGTTGTATATGTAATTTTAGCCCATGCTATTACGCTATTATAGTATTATACTTAAATCTTAAAGCAATTAATTTTCTTCCCGCCAACACATTTTTCTTCTATATAAAAAAACTTTTGGTAATCACTTTCTTTTTTCGATTATTTGTGTTCCTTTTAATCTTTATTTATCTATCTATCTGCTATTTTGTAGGTGGATCGCTATTGGGCACTAATTATATGATGTGCTCAAAAAAAAAAAAATGTTGTATCGACTGCCTTGTCAATTAGTGACATTCTAGCCCTATCCACGGAAGGATTCTGGGTTCGTCTCTAATACTGAGAGAGAGATATTTGAAAATATTAGTACCAGACCACCAGTTATTGAGTAAACATTTCCCTTCGTCAAATAGTTGATCAAAATATTTGTATTGCCTTGATAAAGTCTTATATTACGCTCATTTCTAAATTTCTCATATTGCGTATGGAATCATATTTCGTAGCTAAGGTTTTAATGAACTTCTCTTTCTTCTTATTCCATTCCCTGATAATAGTTCTGGCATCTTGTATGAAGACCCAGACTAACTCGAAACTATTGAAAAAGAAATTCAACAGTTTTCCAGTTTCAGTTCAATATAAAAAGTGATGGGAATTGGTTTGTACAACTATTTTATACATAATGGAACCAATGATAAAAATTGAATCCCTTATATTATCGTAAGTTGGGTTGCATTGCAGCATTATATCCAAAGACTAGTGGTGTTTCCCGGGTTCCTGACTCTTGTGGCGGCCATAAATCCTTGACCTCTCACTAGTATTGTAACAAAATTTCACAAAATAAAAGTATTACTCGGTTTCCAAGAAAAAAAATATTCACCCACATCCGCTGACATTTGGATTGTTGATGTGATGTAATTGTTCGGCTGTCATTCACACTTTAGCATCTCTAAGGTTCTAGAGAATTTGAAATCCCAAGCAAGGATACCATTAGTATAAATACTTTATGTCTCTTAAAGAAGCAAATTTATTTCCTAATATATATCATGTAGAGAGAACAAAATATGTTATCCACACTGTGCTCCTAACGATTTATCTTGCCGGAATAAGACTCTATTATTATTTTGCACCTGAACTAAAGAGTACTGCTAAATAATAAGTTTAGATTTGAGCATACTTGACCATGAACTATTGCCTGGGTTTTTTGAAGAAATTGGAAGTAGACTACTAGGTGTCAAATTTTTTTTCACCCACCCATCAAGCAACATTAGATTTCCTTTTTAAAATATAATTATTTATTCCAAAATTAGGAATCACAAGATATTCCTATATTGAAGACCCGTTAATGGCATATTTCAACACAATAGGTATCAACGTGCATAAGGTTGTTTCTCCGGTAGCAAGATTAAAGTGCAATTTAAAAGTGCTAAGATTAAAGTAAAGATAAACCAATTCTTGTAAACATAAATACATTGTGCTTGCAAATATTTAAAACCTAAAAAGCACTAGAAACTAAAAAAAAAAAAAAAAAAAAACTAGAAACAGAGATTATAAGAATAAAATAAAGCAATAAAGTGTGATTTCAAATTTGTGCACCCCTCTAAAATGGGGTGCACATTGTAGTTTACCTTATGAAAAATCAACAAAACAACTTTCAGTTATAATTTTTTTATATTTATATTATATTTTTACTGTCTTTTTATTTTGTTAGAGGTTTACTTATCGTTCTTTGCATTTTCACATGGTTTTTCAATCGGAAAGTAACACAATCTTGTAATTAAACTCAAACGAGGATTCATCCTCAATATTATGAACCTAATTAGCATTAACACCTGATGAATTCATAAAATATACGACACAATTGATGACCAAAAATAGAGAAATTGAGAAGCTAATCACAAACTCATAGGATTAAGCAATTGATATTGAGTATGAAATTGACAAATCGAATATTAATTAATCATCAAAGTTCAAGTATTACATACAAAACAAATAACCCCACGTAATCAGTTCATATATAAAAACATCAAGAACCTAAAAAAAAATAAAAAATAGATCACTTTAAAACAGGGTAGGATTTAATATGTTGATGGCATATATAGTTTCTATGAGTAAGCTTGATTATGGTAACAACTGGATTTGAATCCATAATTGTATTATATTGAGGAGTAAAACCATTACACCCATATAAATTTAAATTGACAGATGAATTTGATATATTAGGAGTAGAACTTTTAACATTATCTAGGGTGATATTGTTTTTATAGGTACAAAATAAATATTTTGATTTTAATGAGTTGAGATTTCAATGAAGTTATGGGGAGAGATAAAAAGATTGATAGTTGTTTTTCTTTCTTTTTCTTTTCTTTGTAGTTTCAAAATAAAATAAAAAATATTTAAATATCATAAATTGGGAGTAGTTTGGTTGATTTTTTTCAAATAGGGTAAGCGTAATGTGCATCCGGTTTTAGAGGGGTGCACAAATTTGGAGTCAGGGTTGATCAATACATGTTTACCTGTATTATAAACTTTAAATTTCTTTTTACACGTACATTAAACTTCTTTTAAGACATTAAACTTCTTTCAAACTAGCATTTATCCACATTTTCAAAGCATATACTATCCTCAATCAAGTTTGTCTATAAGTTTATGGATTCGCAACTTTCAAATTTTTGAAATGATATTGATATA
>JAJJWW010005773.1:0-30923 GCA_023531295.1 Papaver armeniacum | reverse complement strand
GAGCGCTTTAACTTCTAAGTGTAATTCTATTTTCCCGTGTAAACACTTTATGAATTCAATCAAGAAATGTTCTTGATCTTATATCTTCTAATGGATTAATTAAGCAAAATCGAGTAAGGGGTGTAGTGTGGGAAATCCTGCTACTACAATTTATGTGCTCCTTACTCACCATGAACTCAACCCATCTATCAAAAGAACGCAATGGGCTTTGACACATCCTCAAATCAATGTTGGAAGAAGAATATACCCCTTTATGAAGACAGAACCTTATGGTGTTCTCTGGGCGAACCGAACGTGTCTTCTTTTCATCTTCACCACCGGTTAACAAAATTGGCACGAAAACTGGGTGATTCTTCCGAGTAGGGGCGAGGGGTTTGGCAAAGAATTCATCATCCGTGTTTGGTTTGGAACTATGAACATCCTTCGATGAGGCGAAATTTTGTTCAGTCTCGAGTTAACTCTTCAATCCTCCGAGACTCCAGTGGCCAAAGCTTTCTCCTCTTCCAAAGATGGCTTTTGTGGCAGTAACCACACCAAAGAAGAATACCAAATCTGTCGACCTTCACAATATTGAGACGATGCCGCAACCAGCTAATATTAAACTCCAAGGATTCACAGGTGGACACCATGTTCTCCCACCTTTGAATGGCTGACTCTATAGCAGCACGGATGGACATATTTTCCATCTCAGCAATCATTGGCAAAAGACAGTTCACTACGGAAACCAAGGTGGACGAACAACACTTCACTACGCTCCTGGTAGCGATATGGCCGTATGTCTTCCATATCCTTGTATAAAGGACCACGAATTCTTTGCGCACCAGGAAACCGCCAACATTCCGATAATCGGAGGAGAGACACCTCATACGAGTCCCAAACGACAAACCTGCATAGGGGTATTCATGACAAGAGAGCCCTAAATCAGCGTTCTCCAAGTCTGCAGCAGTCAACAAGGTTGGATTTGAAGGGAGGGGAACGACTAGGTCATCCTCGTCGATAACGGTAACGCATGCTCCAACGGGATATCTCTGCACAAAAGGGAAATTTTCCATTCATCAAACAAGCGGTAAAGCGTACGTCGGTCCACCAAAGAAGAAGAAAACATACCGGTATGATTTTCTTAACCCGAATAACCTTTGTTGGGATGCTCCTGCAAGAGTCAGACCTCGCGCCTTCACCTGGAGAATCTGGATGGTTGGAAGATGATTCGTCTCTGTGCGACATGACAAAGAGAGAAGCTCAACAAGAAGAACCCTTTCTCAAACGAGGGAGATGATGCAATTACGTTGGGTATGAATACGGAACCTTAAAAAAAGGAAAGGAGGCAATGAGGGACATAACGCTTCCAGATTTTAGCATGGATAATGCCCTGATTGAAGCCGCGCACGTGAATGAAGGCAAAACAAGAAAACTTTGCTATCTGTAGAAACACCTACTCCCTCCTTGTTTACACCGGTCCCGCCAGCTAGCACGATCAGCTTCCCCACCTTGCGCCGGTCCCACCAGCTAGCACACTCAGTTTCCCAACTCGCGCCAACTTCTCAATGCCGCCCAGCTTCCTGTATCTCAATGATGTTGACTCCCCAATCGTGCCAGCCTCCCGATTTGTGCAAAACTTCCAGAGGCAAGGATTCCAAATCCTATTTATAAAAAGGTCAGAAAAGCCTCCTTAATTCTCTTTACGATTTGCTGCTGATAGTTTGTCACCATCTTATGCTTACCTCGCAACAAAGCTCCTGTTCCGAGCTAAGCAGGATGTTGATGGTGGTTTTTAAACAAAGGGTAAAATCGTAAAACCCCAAATAACCTAATGTCACCGGTGACACATTTATTAGAACATTTAATGCATGTAGTCAGTAATTAATAGGGGGTATTTTTTCAAATTAGGGTTACAACGAACAAAACCTTAATTCCCCTCCGTGCCAATGGAAAATCATGCCAGCCACACCTAGCCCAAGATAGCCGCACCTCTGTGCCAATGGCAAATCATGCCAGCCACACCAAACGCGCCAAAGCATGCCAACCATGCTAGCCGCACCTCCGTGTCAATGACAAATCATGCCAGCCACACCAAACGCGCCAAAGCATGCCAACCATGCTAGCCGCACCTCCGTGCCAATGGAAAATCATGCCAGCCACACCTAGCCCAAGCTAGCCGCACCTCTGTGCCAATGGCAAATCATGCCAGCCACACCAAACGCGCCAAAGCATGCCAACCATGCTAGCCGCACCTCTACGCCAATGGCAAATCATGCCAGCCACACCAAACGCGCCAAAGCATGCCAACCATGCTAGACGTACCTCTGTGCCAATGGCAAATCATACCAGCCACACCAAACGCGCCAAAGCATGCCAACCATGCTATCCGCACCTCCGTGTCAATGGCAAATCATGCCAGCCACACCTAGCCCAAGCTAGCCGCGCCATGCCAAACGCACTCTGCCTTGGCCCTAGCTATGCTAGTCACACCCAACGCGCCAAAGCATGCCAACCATGCTAGCCGCACCACCGTGCCAATGGCAAATCATGCCAGCCACACCTAGCCCAAGCTAGCCGCGCCATGCCAAACGCACTCTGTCTTGGCCCTAGCTACGCTGGTCACGCCACGCCAAGCCAAACACCCTTACCTTGGCCCTAGCCACGCCATGCCAAAGTAGCACCCGCGCCTAGGCTTGCAAACCGTGCAACCTAGGCCAAATTGGCCACGCATGCCATTGGCACATGCCAACACGCATCGCTGGTAGCTTTTCTCACAAGGGCGTTGCCCTAATGGCCGAGCATGCCATTGGCACATGCCAACACGCTCGTTGGTAGCTTTTCTCACCAGGGCGTGGCCCTAATGGCCGAGCATGCCATTGGCACATGCCAACACGCTCGTTGGTAGATTTTCTCACCAGGGTGTGGCCCTAATGGCCGAGCATGCCATTGGCACATGCCAACACGCTCGCTGGTAGCTTTTCTCACCAGGGCGTGGCTCTAATGGCCGAGCATGCCATTGGCACATGCCAACACGCTCGCTGGTAGCATTTCTTACCAGGGCGTGGCCCTAATGGCCGAGCATGCCATTGGCACATGCCAACACGCTTTTTATCACTGGTAGCTTTTTGGCACTCACACGGGCGTGGCCCGTGGCCCAATGACCGAGCATGCCATTGGCACACGCCAACACGCATCGCTGGTAGCTTTTTTTACCAGGTCGTGATCCAAATTGGCCACGCATGCCATTGGAACATGCCAACACGCTCGCTGGTAGTTTTCCTTACCAGGCCGTGGCCCTAATGGCCGAGCATGCCATTGGCACATGCCAACACGCTCGCTGGTAGCTTTTCTCACCAGGGCGTGGCCCTAATGGCCGAGCATGCCATTGGCACATGCCAACACGCTCGCCGGGTGTAGCTTTTCTCACCGGGCGTGGCCCTAATGGCCGAGCATGCTATTGGCACATGCCAACACGCTCGCTGGTAGCTTTTCACACCAGGGCGTGGCCCTAATGGCCGAGCATGCCATTGGCACATGCCAACACGCTCGCTGGTAGCTTTTCTCACCAGGGCGTGGCCCTAATGGCCGAGCATGCCTTTGGCACACGCCAACACGCATCGCTGGTAGATTTTCTTACCAGGCCGTGATCCAAATTGGCCACGCATGCCATTGGAACATGCCAACACGCTCGCTGGTAGCTTTTCTTACCAGGCCGTGGCCCTAATGGCCGAGCATGCCATTGGCACATGCCAACACGCTCGCTGGTAGCTTTTCTTACCAGGCCGTGGCCCTAATGGCCGAGCATGCCATTGGCACATGCCAACACGCTCGCTGGTAGCTTTTCTTACCAAGCCGTGGTCCTAATGGCCATGCATGCCATTGGCACACGCCAACACGCATCGCTGGTAGCTTTTCTTACCATGCCGTGATCCAAATTGGCCACGCATGCCATTGGAACATGCCAAACACGCACGCTGGTAGCCCAACTTGCAAGCCGTGCAACCTAGGCCAACTTGGCCGTACGCGCCATTGGCACATGCCAAAACCCACAACTTGTAAACCGTGCAACCTACCGCCAAGGCATTCCGCACATGCCATTGGCACATGCCACACACGCCACTAGCAGCTCTAGCATTGCCACTTACACTCAACGTACAACCTACCACCAAGGCATTCCACACATGCCATTGGCACATGCCACACACGCCACTAGCAGCTCTGGCATTGCCACTTGCACTCAAGGTGCAACCAACACTCGAGACATCAACACAAACTGGGGGATGCTTTCCAGGGTCTTGGTTTGGCGGTCACATCATGCAGCGTACACTACGCTCACATTAAGAAAGCGTGAATAGGAATAAAGTGGTCAAATAAATGAGGAAATAATGGTGAAAACGGTTTCACCCATAAACACCATGCGGTTACCACCTCCTCCCATTATTTCACCCTTTACTCTCTTCCTTCATGAGGCCAGGGTACGTTTCAATCTCGACTTGTATAAATAGGTCTTACCTATTTCCACCGGACAACAAGTCTCGGTCGGAGAGAAAAATACAACACTCTCGGAAAAGGCAACTTTGCAAGCTCTCCAAAAGCTTTCATCTCTTGCAAGCTTCCGAAGCTTTCACTTTCTCGATACAAGTCGAGGCACTACTCTCCCCGCACTATTCTCGGTCTTAACACCTTTCTTCGCTTCCCTCCCCAAATCAACCCTTCTCCTCCACTTTGTGACCGAAGCAAGTCTGGAACGGCTATTTCTTGGTTTAGGCCGGACTTGTACAGATTGATCTCTCGAATCTAGAAAGTGCTCACGTGCAGCACATTTATTTAGGGTTTAAACCAGTTTCTCACTCACCTACCGAATTTACCAAAATCGGCGGAAACGATTTTTACCCATAAACACCTGTCAATGTTATATTCCTCTACTCTGAATTCTCCATGCATTACTGATAATAGGTGTCCAGGAGTGCAACTTAATATGAAATATCTCTCTCCATCATTCAAATCAGCACCAGTCTTCAACATGATATTTTCTTCAAGCAGATTGAAGGTGATCAATTGTGAGAAGAGATCGGAACCAACACCCAGGGGCGAAAGCTGAACTCGGATTCAATGTCCAAAATATCAGTGATGCATATCTTGTATTGAGGCTGCTTTGTAGACCACCTCATGAGCCTGGCGTTGTCTTCCTCGAGGAAAGCATGGCGAGTGTCGAGATTAGGCCCTTGCAAAACACTACTGGGAATCGGAGCATACTTTTCAAGATGCTCCCACATCAAAGCTTGGAGAAACATGGTATTAGCATATGTTTCAATTTTCATGAAACCGTTAGAGACACTAGAGTCAATAACCAAAGAGTCCAAGTTGGAAAACAGTGAACCTAAAAATAGGCTACCAATTGGAAGTTTCTCACCTTTGGCCATCCTAATGGCAAAGGGTATCACCAACGGCTTCAACAAATGTCCGATGTCCTCAAGAACATCTCTGGAAAGCCACAAGCACAGGAAAGCAGCGATGGACAGGGTACTATCAACAGGTTCTTCAGGAATTCTATCTCTCGGCCACCAGTATCTCAACCATTGAGCATAGCAAAATTTTGGAGACTCGTTGAACTCATGCATTTTAACTTCCAAAGTACGAGATTTCAGTTTCTCCTCTGTCGAAAGTTCTCCAGGGAAATTTCCGGCGACTGGAAGATGCAACAAAGCGACTACATCTTCTAAAGTAATCATGAACTCTCCCCATCTGCATATGAAGGTGTGAGTAGGAATACACCAACGAGCAAGCAAAGCCACGATACCTGGTATATGATGATTAATGATCAAATCTCCAGCAGCTTAAATGGCTCGCGTCACCTGCGCACTATCCAGCAAGGTCCTCACACGGCTGTGGCCTAGCATATGCCTTGCCTATCCAGAAAAATGCGTCAACGGCTTCTGAGAAAGTTTGGTTTCCACATGAGAAGCCGAATAATGTTTCCTTTCCAAACAGAACTGAATTATTGCTGGAGGAGACACCAACTTATTCTGAGCAGTAGTCCTGGGATTTATGAGCAACCGAAACGAAGAACTTAAAGGACGTTTTTCAGGCCTATACAAATATTCAAAGAATCTGTCTTCGATGCTTGGAATGTTCTTGGGTTTGGGAATTTCCTCATTCCCCTGAGAAGTTCCAGAATCGCCATCCCTGGAGCAATCATCATCTCCAGAAGTGTCTTCTCTGGAAATGTCACTTTCAGCATCATTACGGAATCGAGTCATCTCCGCCAAATCGCTGCAACATTCCACACGAGTTTCATCAATACAATGGAATTAAAGCAATCAAACAATTACGATGCTCACAATCAGCGTCTGAAAAAAAACACGGTAATCCTAAACTCTTACCTATTTACGATTTCACGAACTCAGTGATAACAGCGTAAAACCTCAAAACTTGTTCGTTCTTTCAAACCTGCAAAGCCGAGCAAAAACATATTATTCAAGAGTTAACACTGACTTCTCAAGAAACTATGAATAATTCACATAACTTTCCATGTGAACATTCGCTGATTTTTACGTGTACATACACTATAAAATCACTAAACTCATACATACACTACGAATTCATCAACTCATAAATTGTTTGCTTTCAACAATTTTTCATAAATCAAAACTTGATTTATATTTAATAAAACGTGAATAACTCACGTACCTTTAAAAAAAAAATCGTGAGTTAATGACTCACGTAAATATAAAAAAAAAAACTTTTTGCTCAACCGAGCATTCGTCTACGAAACGAGGGTCTTTTCTATTTTTGTAAAAGTCTACATATTTCAAACAAAATTTTGAAAGTTCTTAAGCAGATTTTCATCATGAACTCCAGTTCTTTTCAAAATTCCTTTAACCCTAAGGATTATTATTTATTATTTTTTTTTTTTTTAACAAACCTACGTTCTTAAAAGTATTTGCAAAATTCATGCTTCGAAAACAAACTTGGGTTTTCATGAAACCTAATAAACAAAACTTTTGCTACTGCAACTAGACCATGTTTATTCAAAGTTTATGAATCTCTTCCATATTAGGGATTTTTGCTCGTTCCTTCAACTATCGAACAAACGGGCATATATATATGTTTTCTGAAAATCCTTCATAAATCCTACGCATGCATCATGGAATTTTTGGTTTTGTGAACAACTCATCAATCACGAAACATACAACAAAAAAGAAAGAAAAAAAACGGACGGACTTACCTGTCGGCGCCGGCCGGAATTTGGCCGGACGGGCGGCGGTGTTGGTTCCGGCGAATTTTGCTTCTGCTGCTCGTGAAGTGACGGAGAGGAGAATAGTGGTCGGTCAATCAAAACACAAAAAGAATTTTAGGGCTTCTTCCCTTTTATATCAAATTTATTTCCTAAACCCAATAAAACATTGGTTTCCTTTTTGGGACTTGGGCCCATGAATCCTAAACCGACCATAACTAGGCTTCTGAACGTTCAAATCAGCAGTGCCTTATCTATCCACGCATATGAGGTGACACTCTATCTTGCTATCAGGGTCCTGATCTGTGCACTTTCTCGTACATGACATCATTGGGGTAAATCGAGGATTCTGAAACTACCGTTGTAGACTGAGCTCAACCACTGATCTCGTCGACTGAAAATCACCATTTAATGCTTACTCCGGAACATGACTGTTCCTCACTAAGCAGGGGACTTAATGTAGATGGTGGATTTTCAACAAAGGTTAAAACCTTAAAATCATGAGGCATGTTTTTGACACGGCTTTCAGGCATGCAACGATTCATATTTTACGAAGCCATGATGAATATGTTTTCGGAAAGCCTCCACTAGCTGAGCGTTCGATCCCTGGCATTTCGTCGTGACCTCTATGCAGAATAACGTATTTGGGCGGTTCTCCGTAGATTGAGATCTTAACGCCTTCAGGACTTCGGTGACACTCACTGTTACCTGACTGCAGGAGAGAGACCCACCTCCACATAAAAGAATAGTTGGGCGGCGGACGCCTTCAGGACGTCGGTGACACTCACCGTTCCCTGACTATGTGGTGAGACCGTGTATAGATTCAGGCGGTTCTCCGTAGATTGAGAGCACTAATGCCTTCAGGTCGTAAACAACACCGTGACTCCCTGACTATGCACCATTCAGAATAGATGTGACGCTTTAACTGGCTAATATCTTTCATGCAATAGATTAATTCTGCCGCGACATTCACCACTGAATTCCCAGAATAATTTATTATTGCTCCTATTCCATGGTCGAATCCACGTCCTGATCCCATGGAATGGCAATAACAATTTCTCCTATTCCACGGTCGAATCCACGGCCTGATCCCATGGAATGGCAATAACAATTGCTCTGATTCCATGATCGAATCCACGGCTTGATCTCATAGAATGGCAATAAACTACTACATTATCTCATTATTCCGATTTCATGATCGAATCCACAGTTGATCTCATGAAATGGTGATAGATAATTTTAATTACTCCGATTTTATGGTCGCATCCACGATCCCATAGGATGGTAATACTTGCTTTATTATTCTGAATTCGTAGTCGAATCCACTATGTGATCCTATGAATTAATAATAAACAACTATTCATTTTTATTACTCGGTTTCATGAATTATTCTCCACTGAATTTCATAAATTAGTAATAAATACTCAATAACCTAGGACATCCGGATCATCACCGAGTAAGCTCCACAAAAATGGTGCAAGTGTATTCGACAATGATGCACGATCGAGCACCCTGGATGCATGAACGAGCATCCAAAAATATGAAACAATGAGGAATCCTACGCAAAACAGGAGAAAACAATAAATATTAATAAAATAATAAGAGGCGCCCAGGGCCGGGCCCACTGGTCGGCCGGCCGTGCCCTAGCCATGGTCGGTCCATGCCTCTTCCATTATTTTCCTTATTTTTTGTTATTTCATGAACTCATGAAAACACCTTGGTTTTAGCAACTTTCCTTGTTTTTGCAAAAACTCATGAATCCTCCATAACTTCATGGATTCATGAAATAATGTTATAAAATAAGGAAAAGTGTGCGGGACCGGGCAACCTAGCCGGCCGGCCATGCCCGAGCCGTGGTCGGTCCCACACCTCACAATCCTTAGCTTTTATAATTATTATTCCCTAATCTCATGAAACTCCTTTGTTTCAACAAAAACTCATGGATTTTCCATAACTCCAAGGATTCTCCATAACTTCAAGGATTCATGAATAATAATATTATAAAATAGGGAAAGGTGTGCGGGACCGGGCAACACAGTCGGCCGGCCATGCCCTAGCCGTGGCCGGTCCCACACCTTGGAATCCCTAGTATTTTATAATTATTATTTTCCTAAATTCATGAAACTCCTTGGTTTGAGCAAAAATCATGATTTCATCATAACTTCTCAAATTTTTCTCAAATCATGAAAAACCAAAAGCCAACAGGTCACACGACTGGCTAGCCTCTCACGGAAATTTTAAATATTAAAATACACTTATTTTAATATTTACAAAATATTGATAAATTGAGCATACATGCTCATTCCAACAAAAATCAAGAATTTCAGTCAAGATGAAACTCTTCTGAAAATTCACAACATTGCTCGAACGCACATCAGTAAATACTGAAATTCTCAGTACGGAGACACGGGCACCACGGAAACACGTGCATGCCTTCATGACCGACCAGGGTCATCCTTAGGGCTTGCACAAAGCCGGTCCCACACGTTTTCATAATTCTGACCTAATTTGCTCAATTGCTCGTATTGGGCCCAAACAATCTCCAACCAACCTGGGGATTGCTCAAACGGCCAACAACTGGTCACGTGACCACCAAGAGCCGGTCTCATGCTCTCTTGGTCGGTCCCCATCCTTCATACCTAGGTTTTATCATCTAATGCTTGAACCCAAAGAATATTTCGATAAATGATGAAACCAACATTTAATTATCATTCTTTCACCAATCCTCAAACTGAGAACCCTAGTGCATGCTCACTCGAGCACCGGGCACCACATGGATGCCCATCATCCCATGTGGTCGGTCCCTCTATCACTCATGACCTATTTTCAGCGATTCATCAACTATGATCTGAAATTAGGATTTTGAATAAATGCTCCACGAATCATCATTCTGAGCACGATTCAAACACTAATGAATTTATGATGGATTCAACAACCAACATCTGAATTAATCATATAATATTTGGTAGCTTACTAATATTTTAATATTTTATTGGGTCACGTCACCAATAAATGTTTCGTCGAATCGAGCAATACTTGCTCAGTTGCTCAAATATTGATCCAGCTATCAATATTTGGTAATTTATCAGTAATTTGTCGAATTGAGTAATACTTGCTCAATTGTACGAAAAATTATTAGCATTCAGTAATTTTCCGAATTGAGCGATACTTGCTCAATTGTACGTCAAATCATCAATATTCATTATTTTGTCGAATTGAGCAATACTTGCTCAATTGCTCGTCAAATTCTCGATATTGATGATTCGTCGAATTGACCAATACTTGCTCAGTTGCTCGAATATTGATCCAACTATCAATATTCAGTAATTTATCAGTAATTCGTCGAATCGAGCGATACTTGCTCAGTTGCTCGAATTATCCACATATATTCAGTAACTCATCAATATTCAACAACTCGTCGAATTTACAATATTTGCTCAGACGAGCAACATTAACATTCATGAATCGCTGAGCATTTGTCAAAAATGCTCGATTCAACAAAACCTAGACTAATTGTCTAATCAGTCAACATCTGACAAACTAAATACACGTCTGTCATGCAGACTCCATGATTCGTGAGACATCAATCACGTCAAATTGGGGGATAACAACTAGGGTTTTGGTCTGGCGGCCTACATCACGTGGATTTCATCCACGACGAGAAATGTGCGTAAGTTGTATAAACGGTTGAAGGAGTTAGCAAAGTATTGGGTGCACGATCCGTCAAGTCTCCACACGACATGGAACTGACTTTACCACGATCTTCCACTTTCCCACTCTTCCACTCATGAAACCGTCACACTTACAGGGATCAAGGTGTTCACAACTCTGACAATATAAATAAGTCTCTGAATCCATGATTGAGGACAACGAATGGTCACTAGCTATCAACAATCGTCCACACAGAATTTTTCGAGTAACTACTCTCAAGAATTCATCAATCTATCAGAACTTATTCGAACTCAACAGTTCACCAATTATTGCAGAAACCTTCAACACATCCACAATCCTTGATCATCATTGATTCCACACAATTCTCAGCTTCCCTTCTACAGATCAACCCATCTCCCTCTTTGCGGCCGAATTGACTCTGGAACGGCCATTGACTTGGTTTAGGCCGAAGTCCTACAGATTGATATCTCGAATATAAGCACTCCCTTTGCAGTGCATCTGTGTGAGGTTGAGCAGTTTGCTCGGTTCGAGGAGTCTCGACACGCTCGTCTCTTCATTTCCCCAAAAAACCAGCAACTCGTTTTCCCCATCCACACACTCATTAGATTCATTCTTATAGGTTGGATCGCACCAAACACATATTGTTAGATCTTTTCGTGTTTGCCTACTCCGATACCAATTGAAAAGGAGAGGGTAACCAAATATACCTCAAGCTAAAACTTTTCCTACCTATAAGTCCTTTCTCCGAAAGTGATTGTCTATGGACTGAGTCGAGACAATACAACTAATCGGTTCACACTTCGTGTGATCGTCTATGGATACGAGATCGAGACAACATAGCAACGAAGTATGTTACTTGATAAAATGGTTCGGACTTAACCAAACACAATAGGATTCACTTATCAAGTAAAATAGGAATTAACGTTTGTGTAATTTCCTTTAATTATAATAAAACAATTATAATGCGGAAATATAAAGTAAATGCAGAAAAACCCCGAGACCTTGTCCAAAATTTAATACTCTCAGGATTAAGCCGCTACACAAAATTACACCTAACTTCATATAGTTGAGGCCAAGCAACTAAACCTATAGTTCACCTAGTTCCGTCTGTATTCCCACGCCTCCGACCTTAGTCACGTACTTGGAACAATTCCTTTGGTTCGTATTCCAAACAGTAAAGGAACATCAAATCTGTTTGGTATCAACTCTATTCAGCCAAGTGATATGAGTTGGACAAAGTCTCTTCCGTTTATCTTAACATAAACTCCTTCGTCAGATCCTTAGATCTATCTTATGTTCAATTACCGAAGTAATCGTTTAAGATTAAGCCAACAACACTATTAATCCAAAGAATTTATGTTGATGCCGATCTACTCAATTAATCAATCAAATCTATCACAAGGATAAACCGATTATTAATTGGATCCTCTTTTACCGAAACAATTATTGTGCACACCAAAGATTATGAACCCACAAATCAGAAATCTTCAATATCTTCTTTATCTTCAAATCTTCTTAGATCTTCAATAAACACCTGCACACAATCACTTGAATCTCTTGTGATCAATCACGCACGAACGGAGTCTCATAATAATGGATTATCGAAGATCGTCTTTAGAACTAACAACAGATCTAAAGATCCCCGTCGAAACTCGAACTAGTTTGAGTGAATCTTATATCAGAAGAGAAGATTCTCAAGCATAAACTAACTAGGTGCAATCAAAGTTCAACCACCGTTAGTCAATCAAATCAAAGAAAACAAAAGATAAACCGCAAACCGCAATTATCTAGTTTCCCACCAACGGTACTCGTAGAGCTTCTCAATCCCAAAGAATACTTTAAACTGAGCGGCCGTAAGAGATTTCGCCTAATTGGGTTACTCTCCTCTCCGAATAGGCGGCTACACCAGTAACAACACAAAAAAGAGGAAGTCTGTTGTTACGAAGGATTAGTTTGCTAGAAAGGAAAACTTCAAGTATTTATAGACATGGAAGTTTGGACACCAAGGAATTTCCAAAACCGAAAATATTCTCAAGATATTGATTAAAGCACAAATTCGGTTTCCATAATTCCTGGAAATGCTCTGTCCAAAAATAATGATCGAAATCTCTCGGAAAATCTCTAATTAGTAAATGCACATTACTAATTCTTATTTCCCTACAAAATGAAGTTAAATACCTTAATTAAAAGATTCTTAACTTATTTATGTTTCGATCCTGGGATTCTCTTCCCTTAGCTATTAAGGAATAACTTTGAACAAATAAAGAAATAAACATTCATAGCACGTGTTCAAAGTATGTCGACATCTTAACTTTGTAAGTTCTCTTTCACACTTACAACCTTGAAACCGATTTGCCATACTTCCAAACAAGTTTAAAATTAGTTTATCTGACTTTCAAGAACTATGCGATTGATCAAATAACATTTAATCAAAATCATGGGTTTAACAGTTCTACCAAAACAAGTTTCGGTTCTACCTTCCATGTGAGTACTCCAACATTCGGTTGACTAGGTACTAGGATCGGTTCCCCACATATATATGGTATCTAACTTATATGTGTTGCACATGTCCATAGGATCGGTTCCCCTTTGCCTAAAAACCTGTGGCACATGTTCATAAGATCAGTTCCCCTTTCTGCTATAAACCTTGCTGCACCTCATACAAGGATCGGTTCCCCTTTGTGATGTACTGCACCTCTTACTAGGATCGGTTCCCCTTTCCCATATTTGGTCAGACAGAAAATCACAAACCCGACCATACCATCTCAGGTGATTACTTAAGATCGGTTTCACTAATAAAAGTCATACCAATACATAAGTCGGGCCTTTGTGAATAGTTCTACCAAGAACACAACAAGTCGTGAACGGTTATACTCAATTACACATATTGGTTGCTCATAAGATATGCAATGAATAACAAAACCAATAACGCCTGGCGATTCCCTTTTCGATTCACAAACAAGTTTATGAACTTACTTCCTTAGAACACATGTAAAACATTGTTCCCTATGATGAAATCCTCACCTCATACCCATACAGAATCACAATAGCATTCAAATGATTATGGCGATATCTTATCTACAAAGTTTAATGGTTAAGCAATAAAACTCGTATTGTATTCCTTAATACTATGTCTATCTAGAGTTCAAATATGCTTCGCAGTTTTGTTTTCAATATGCACGACTTGAAAGATACGTTAGGGAATGAAAAAATTCAAGTCAAATATCACTAACCTCAAGTGGAAGGATGATTGTTGTCGTTGTATCTCCTTGCTTCTTCATATCTTCAAGTCTTCGCAATACTTATAAAGTCTCATATCCTAATACTTTCAAGCTAACCTATACGAAGTTGACTCTAGTACATAATAAAGCGTCTCTTAACATGAGTTTTGATTCACTAAAATATGACAACCAAACTTGACATACCAACGCTTGGTGGGTTCAATCGAGCTATGCTCTAACAATCTATAAACCCGCACAATTTTCACATCCAACCACCCATTACTGGAGATACTGCTCATATGAACATACAGGGGAACTTGCTGATGGATGCTAGTATTTCAGGAACATCTGAAATTGAACCCGCAAATGTTAGTTGTGGACTCACTGAGCAGGTATATATATTTAAAGCATATTCTCTATAAATTTGTCTCTTTATTTTCTACCTCAAGTTTTCCGATCTTTTTATTATATCTATCACTTTCGTAATCTTTTTATTAGCTCTATCACATTGTGTATTATCTCTTGGAATTGCAATGTCTTTGCTACAAATGCTACAAAAAATTATTTGAAAGATCTTAATAGAATGCTACAACCAGACATCGTTTTCTTACAAGAAACAAAAATTGATTCTGATAAAATTCTGCAACATACTAGACCTTTTAATTTTCCTAATATCTTTTATATTGCTTCTGTTCAAAGGTCTAGGGGTATCTTTCTATGGAAATATGGATTCAACTTAGATATAATTTTTCATGATAAAAATATGATTCATTGTCTTGTGAAAAGTGATCCATCCAAACCCCAATGGTTACTTTCATGTGTTTATGGATCTCCTTATCCAAAAGAAAGGAAACTCCAATGGAATTTTATCAAGAGTGTTTGTGGCACCTTTAATATTAATGCACCCTGGATTCTCTTAAGAGATTTAAATATTACCATGCAGATGAAAGAGCAAACAACTTTAGATCTTCTTCTATAACTTCTAAGATAGTTCAGATCATTCATGACACATGTTTAAATGATCGAGAAATTCATGGTAGTCAGTTCACTTGGACTAGCTCTAAGAATGGTACTGGTAGAATGAAATCTAGGTTAAATAGAGCTCTTATCAACTCAGACTGGTTACTTAATTATCTTGATTCCCGTCTTAAGAATTTACATTTTTTTAGGACCGATCATTCCCATTTTATTAGATTTCTATCCTAATGAGACAATTAGGTCTAGAAACTGGAAGATTTTTGAATGCTGGTTAAGAGATGCTTCAGGTAAAGATCAGATTAGTGCATCATGGCCACAAGAATTCAATAGGTTATTGCCTTTAAGTTAGACAAGAAACTAGTTTTTACTAGTAGAGAGTTGTCCAAATAGAATAAGAATACTTTTGGCAATATACATGAGAATATAAATGTCTTCAAGAAAAACTAACTATGTTGCAGCAAACTAGTACAAATGAAGACATCACTTCTCAAGTTCAACAGGCAGTTCAAGAAATCAATGAGGGGCATGCACTGGAAGAAGAGTTTTATATACAATAGTCGAGAGACACTATGTTTCACAGAGTAAATCAGAATATGAAATACTTCCATGTCCAGACTAACAGAAGGAGATCCGCAAATAAGATAGAATCTCTACTCAAACCCAATGGAAGCTGGTGTAAAGGTAGAAAGAATATGGAGGAACTTCTTACTTCTCACTTCAAAAAAATTATGACTACATCAACACCGGACATTAATGAAGACCTTCTCAGTTTGATACCAACTTGCATCAGTGAAGCAGAAAATACAGCTCCAACTCGAATCCCAGCTGAGGAAGAAATTTTTGCTGCTCTTAAAAGCATGAAACCTTGGAAAGCTCTGGGGCTAGATGGCTTCCCTCTGGGTTTCTTTCAAACACAGTGGGAGACAACGAAGAATGACATCATTCAAATGGTTCAAAGTTTATTTGTAAGTGGAAGAATTTATGCAAGATAAACAACACAAATATTTGCTTGATTCCCAAGACTCAACTACCCCAATCTCCGAGTGATTATAGGCCGATAGATTTATGTAATACTACATACAAGCTAATAACAAAGATTTTGGCATTGAGACTCAAACCATTAATGGACAAGCTGATTTCACCAATGCAGACAACTTACGTTTCGGGAAGGAAGATAAGTGATAACATTACACTTACGCATGAGTTTATACACTGGATGAGAAGAAGAAAAGACAAAAAAATGGATACATGGCATTGAAATTAGACATGTCGAAGGCGTTTGATCGGGTGGAGTAGTCATTCCTAGATAGAATCGTGAATAAGTTTGGATATCCTAATACATTTTATGGTCTCATACAAGAATGTATCAGTACTTCTGAGATCCAAATCATGTTAAATGGGTCACCCTGTAAAACATTTAAACCAACAAGAGGAGTCAGACAGGGTGACCCAATCTCACCCTATTTATTTCTTCTCACCATGGAGTTGTTTACAATATATCTGGTGCAAGCTGAAGCTGAAAAGAAAATACAGGGAATCAAGATTGCAAAAAATGCACCTCCGATATTCCATCTATTATTCGTTGATGAATGTTTAATATTTGTCAACGCAGATCTTCACAACGTCAACAACTTGCTTCAAGTCATTAATTCATTCAGTGAAGCATCAGGCCAACAAATTAATCTACATAAATCTATTGTGTTCTTCTCTAAGCATCTGCACTCGACACACTGTAGAATTCTTCTAAGAAGACTGAAGATGGAGCGTATGTCTTTGGAGGAAAAATATCTGGGGATACCATTGTTTCTTAATAGATGTAAAGCAACATCTTTCTCGGGATTAATTGATGGCATGAAAATAAAATTGTTGAAATGGAATGGAAAATTTCTGACACATTCAGGCAGATCCATAATGGCGAAGCATGCTTTGAATGCAATGCCTTCACACCAAATGGGTGTCTTCAAGATTCCCAAAGCAACTATCAAGGAGATGGAAAAAGTTCAGAGGAGATTCTGGTGGAAAACAAAATGGAAAAGGTGTTTATTTAACTTCATGGGATAAATTTAACAGTTACAAGTCTCTTGGAGGTTTGGGATCCCGTGATTTAGAGTGTTTCAATAGAGCCTTACTTGCAAAAGTGGTTTGGAGATTGTTCAACAACTCCAAACAGTTATGGGCTAAAGCTTTGAAGGAAAGACATTTTCCTGGCACATAAATTCTACATTCTACAAAGAATAAAAATTCGACTTGGGCATGGCAAAGCATTTACAATGAAGAGAACGTTGTACATAAGTATAGTTTATGGTTGCTTGGAGATGGTTCAAGAATTCTTAAATGGAAAGATAACTAGATTCCGGGTATGTCTTCACCTCCAGTTTCAAATGCAGTCTTTGAAACTTTAGTTAACTACAGTAAGGTAGCGGATCTTATAGATGCAAACACCAAATTATGGAAACAGTCTCTTATTCACCAGCTATTTTCACCTGAAGATGCAAGCCTGATTCTAGCAATGAGAATTCCATTAAACACTCCAGACAAATTGATATGAACACTCACCCGAAATGGCAATTTTACAGTTAAATCACCTTACCACAAACTGGTGGACATCAAGCATAACAGTAATGCCAACTATGATGCAAGATAGCAAAATTATGCAAACAACTATGGAATTTAAACACATTACCCCAGATTAAAACCTCCCTATGGAAATGTGTAAATGATATCATCCCTTCAGGTGAGTGTATGGCGAGGATAATACAATATAGTGGAGAAGATTATATCATATGTAATCAGTTGGTTGAAACTACAAGACATATATATCCTATGGGAATGCCCCTTTGCAAAGGTTGTTTGGACCTCCATCTCCGGAGAAAAAAGAAGTATGGAAATACCAGATACTTCTGTTGGTAACTGGATCATAAGTTGGTTCAATAATAATTTCAATGAGTTGGATGATGACTGGACAATTAATATGGCTAATGCAAGTTGGGAGATTTGGAAGGCAAGATGTCGATGTGTATTTTAGGGTTTAAATCCAAATCCAGTTGGAGTAATTAGGAACATACAATATCTCAACAACATGACTGGGGCATCAATGAGAAGTCTTCATTATAATGGAAATAACACTGAATTGCGTAACTTTGTCCAGAATACTTGGAAATCCCCTAATCTCTCTACCTTCTCTATATATTGTGATGCATCTTTTATAATTATCTTATCTATAAATGATACTGGAGTGGGACTAATCTTACGTAACTCTGCAAGTAAGTTTGAGCAAGGAAGATGCATTTATGCGCATGGACACTTATACCATGTTTTTTTACTCTGACTCATCTGAGTCATCTGGATCCGAGTCATCTGGATCTGAGTGAAATCACTAGACTTGAGTCAGATTTGACTCAATATGTTTGTTTTGAGTCAGATCTGACTCAACTGACTCAAAAATATGTGAGTCGGGGGTTTGATCCCATGAGTTAGGGGTATTTTGTTACCTGGCTCAAACGGGTCCGAGTCAGGGGTTTGTTGAGTGTGTAAACACGTCATAAATTACATCTAAATTTATAATTTTTAGTTATCCGTGTTGTATATTTTTAATGGTTTGTTTAGTTTTGTAGAATTTATTTAATAAATCTCTATTGGACTAAAATGATGTACCTTGACCGTAAAATGGACGTAAAATCAAAATAGTGGTATTCGTGTTTAGTGGGCCAGGCCGGGAGGTGGAAGATATGGAGGACCTGGACTTGTCTTGTGAAATGTCGACATAATTATCAAGGATGCAAGCTGTAATGGTAATAACTCGGAAGAAAAATGGAGAAATGTCAACATCATATAATCACTAATGGGTGCTGATAGTGTGAGGTGTTATGCTGAGGTGTTATGGCAGCCTGTGACATGAGTGTGTGCCAGCCTGTAATGTAAATGTTCTAATCACACATGAGTGTGTCGGTGAGGAATGAGTGTTGTCTGTGTCTTGAGTATATATACTCTATAAGAACCCATCTTTAATCTTAACCTTTGATCAGTCAATAAACAGTTTCTATTCAATCCATTCACAATGTAGATCTTAGGTTTTCTCCATGGTATCAGACCTGAGAAATTCATTTCTCAAGGGTAAGATTCTAGGTCCTGTTCTTCAATAATCTTCATCACCACCACTACCACCACCTCCACCATCATCATCAACATCAATGTCATCTTCTGCTGCTGCAACAACCAGTTTTCATTTTCTTTTCTCAGCTTTTCAGATCTGTTTTCTGGTACGAGTTCGCTTTGCTTTTTAAATTCAGTTTTTTAATTCTCGTCCGATTTAAGTTTCAATTTCACCTTTTAAATTTCTGTCATCATGTAAGACTCAGGATCAGCTCAGCATTGATTTTATCTTTTCAGTTTGTTAGAGATAATAACTCTCTTCATCATGTAAGACTAAGGATCAGCTCAGCATTGATTTTACCTTTTAATTTTTTTTTCAATTTGCTCAGTGTTATGCTGAGGATCTGCTCAATTCTTTGCTCTTTAATTTTTTGGATCTTTTGCTCTCAATTTTTCAATCTCTCGCACAATCTCTCTGTTTTTATCAACTACACTCTGATTTCACTTCTATGTGTTTGTTTTCCGTTCGTATTCTTGATGCTCTTAGAAGCACATTTGCGTTCTTGATGCTGTGTTTTTGTGTTTTCTTGGAGTTTTTTGCTTCCTGTCTGTGTTTCTTTCCTTTGTTTAAGGCTAGCGAATGAACTGCAGTGGATTTGATTCATCTAGTGAGAGTAGATTGAATCACTTTCTTAAGATCTGGTTAGTTTTGATCCAAGAAAGGAGTGTGTGTGTGTTACTGGATCAACATGAGTGCCTGTTAAAGTGATCAATTGGGTGCAGTTAGTGAGTTTGTCTCTCTTATCAAACTCTGTGTTCCAATTTCTGCAGTATGACAAGTTCTTCTACTTGTTATGTGTATAAATAATATAGCACAGTGGATATTGTTGCTTTCTTTTCCTTTTCTATGGACTAAGTTCTTAAACATCACATGTTTGTTTCATCCATTAAATAAAGGCAGAGACTTATTGTTTCTTGCTAGTTCTCTGGGCATAAAGTTGTGAGCATCTTCAGTTCTTCAGCTGCATATGGAGTGTGATCTTAGATGAGTATGGTAAATTGAAGGTAGAATTTTTTAACATCAACATATTAGGTTTGCCATAAACACCAGGTTTGATGGTTTGCAACTTCAATCACTTTAGCAAGATTTGGTATTATTTTCCTTCTCAGTAATCTACTTCAACTGCTACTCTCAAGTATCTTATTACAACTGGTATTCCAATGTGTTTCACAAGATTTGCTAGAGCTGAGTGTTTAGTTCTGTATGCGCTGGTAATAGTGCTTGTCTTGTCAGAGAATGAGTGTCATTGGTTTACAGATGCTGAGTTTCAAGTGCATGATCTTTCTTTGTGGTATGTGGGAGCTGTATATTATTGCTACTTCACAACTGAGTATACATTTTGGCTTTGAGCTGGTTCTAGTGCTTGCTGCAAGAACTGTGGTTCATGAAGATTTCCAAGAGATAAATAAAATAGCACAGTGGATGCTGCTGCTGATTTTCATCAATAACCGCAAGGAGATAGTGATCTTGCTGGATTTTCATATCTGCTAATTTGTTTGGTTTGTGACAATAAAACTAAGTACAACTGATGCTATTCAGTAGTTTGTGTGGTGATTGAGATGTTTCTGCTATTGATACTTCAAGTTAATAATGGTACTGGTATTACATGAGCATGTGAGTGTTTTGGATTTCGTCAGGTGTAAAGTTCCAAGTATTACAGGGTACTTCTTAGTTTGTTGCAAGCCTACTTGTCATATTACTCATCAACTACAACTGCTCCTGTTATATTTTATCCTGGCAGTACTTTTCAAGGTTTAACTGTGCATTGCAAGAGTATAGATGGTTTTGGAACATTGAGTGTTATGTTTTCTCAGCAAGGTGTAGAGTTCCATGTGTTGGTTTGCATCTCTACTGCTGTGGTTTTCAGATTCAAGGGTTGTGGACTCATCTGCATTTTCAATTATCTGGTTAATATTTCCAAGAGTGTGCAAATCCTTTATCTATTGGTCTTACTCTACAACATCTTTCTGGTGATATTTTCCAACTACCTGCACCAACTTCTACCTCTACAACTCGTGCTGATACTTACCTACACCAACTACTCCTGCAAATCTACTTTCTGTGAAGCTCGGTCATTCAAGATGATTTGTGCAGGATATCTCCACTCACCATCAAGTACAGGCTATATGCATAGAATTCTAGTGTTGCAGATATGTGTTGTGCAGGGAATATATGTGTTGTTCATCAGCAACTGCTACTTCCATCTGCAACAACAATCATTTCAAATATCTCTTGTTTTTCATGTGTACTCTAGTCTAGTGTAAGGTGTTATGCTGTGTCCAAGCTCAATGTGTCTTTGCAAGCCACCTTGACCTTGAGGGGGGATGATAGTGTGAGGTGTTATGCTGAGGTGTTATGCTAGCCTGTGACATGAGTGTGTGCCAGCCTGTAATGTAAACGTGCTAATCACACATGAGTGTGTCGGTGAGAATGAGTGTTGTCTCATGTCTTGAGTATATATACTCTGTAAGAACCCATCTGTAATCTTAACCTTTGATCAATCAATAAACAGTTTCTATTCAATTCATTCACAATGTAGATCTTAGGTTTTCTCCAGGTGCAAAATAAAATGAAGACAATATTTTTCCACCAACGGAAAATCCAAAGCACTAGTTACCTTATGCACGTCAAGGGAGATAATTCGGAAGAAGTGAAATTAATGACTCAAATAAAGATCAACATTATATTACCTTGCATGCATGATTAAAAGGTATAATATAGTATATATATTCCACACAAGGAAAGTCAAAGATTTTGTTAATGGCAAATAAGTAAACAAGGCAAGATTTGAGTCCAATTTTGAGCACACTCCTTTAAAGAGTATGCATAAAACATATCAATCCTTGGTTATTCAAACCCACCGTTAACCATTTATTAAAATTAGTTTTTCTTAAAATTTATTTAAGTATAAAATCTTTAAAAGGAAGGTGTATATATTCATAGGGTACATTATTTATATGTCCCTACTTTTGACACCCAATAAATATGTCCTTATACAACAATAAATATGTCCCTACTTTTTTATAACCTTATCCATTTAATATTAGATTACCTTACTACCCTCAATTATATAATATTTTTCTTTATTTCAAAATACAACAAATTTCTTCCTCTACCACTTCACCACCACCACTAACATTCAACTACCATTCCACCACCACCGTTCAACAACCACCACCTACCAACCGCCACCATCACTAATATTCCACCACCACTCCTTCACCGCCACCATTACACCACCAATAGTCCTCCACCACCACTAGTCTGTTGCCGCCTCCACCACAAGTTCGTCGCCGCCGCCACCACCGTCACCGCCACCACCGCCACCACCGCCACCGCCGCCGCCACCACCGCCACCACCGTCACCGCCGTCGCCGCCGCCGCCACCACCGTCACCGACGCCGCCACTGGTTCAAAATATTTTTGTATCAACAACAATAGTTGATCCAAATAAAAATAGAACCAAAAGTAGAAGTTTATCTAGTTTAGGGGATCAACAATGATAGTTGATCCAAGAAAAAAGGATCAACAGAAGAAGTTGATCCAATTTTAATGGATCAACAATGGAAGTTGATCCATGTAAAATTGGATCAATAATGATAGTTGATCCATGTAAAATGGAGTGAACTTGGCGTGAGTCGAACACGCATCATCCGACATGGAGTCACCATGCTACCATTGCACCACAAGTTCAACATTGGAAGAAAATTACATGATTTAAACTACAAAGCATGAGTTCAAAGGATCAACAACAGAGTTGATCCCATATAGATGAATCAACAACCATAGTTGATCCAAAATATATGGATCAACAACCATAGTTGATCCAATATCACGCTTTTTGCTTCAACCCGAGATAACCACCATATTTCATTACCCGTAGCTTCATAAACACCAACACTCAAGACCAGACTTCAAAACCAATCTCGATTTCAACAACAACCTAACCACTATTCTACTACTATTTCCATGACTAATTTCTCATTTGTACCTCTCCACCATTACCGCCACCAACAAATCATACATCTCCAAAGACCACCACCACCACCAAAACAACCGAACCAAAATCCAACACCAACTTCATCATTCCAACCAAAACCACCATAGTTGATCCAATAAAAATTGGGTCAACAACGGGAGTTGATCCAAAATATATGGATCAACAACCATAGTTGATCCAAAATATATGGATCAACAACCATAGTTGATCCAATATCACCGCCGCTTCAACCCGTATAAACACCATATTTCATTCAAAGAACAGGCTTCAATCTATGTAACAACAACTCATACCAATCACGCCACCACTCACACAATAAAAGCCACCACTATCACTGCAAGTGCAACAAACATCCAAAGACCACCACCGTAACAACAACTTCCACCACCACCACCACCACAACAACAACAACAATACCAAAATATTTCTATCACCACCACCACCACCACCACCACAATAGTACAACAAACTACATTTGCTTGGTTTAGAATGAATCACAAATCAAGAGCTCAATTTAAAATCGAAATAAAAACCAACAACTTAGAATAACAAGAAGAGATCAAACTTATCTTCATAAACACCAACAACTTCAAGATCAGCTTTCATCCATTTCTTGCACAAATGAAGAGATCCATCTCCTTCTTAATCACTCCGAAATCAATCACCGACTTAAGAACAACTCATATCATATAACCGATTTCAGCGCAATATTGTTTTTTTGAATCTTCCAATTAGCAAAACCCAACCTTCGATTTCATCTACAAACCATGAAAATCATCATTCACCATAACCTACACGATTCAAACAAACACCAGTCTCATAATCTCTCGAGATCGACATCAACATTTCTATTTCTCGATCTGTTCCCTCTTCCCGTGGCTTAGTCTTCACAGAAATCCCATCTCAGCTTTGTTGCTCTGTCTCTCAACATCTTCTCGATCTCTAATTCAATCACAGAACTCTCTATCTCTCAAATCTTAAATCGAAATCAAACTCATCGGATCTGAATCTTTAACTCGTAATCCACTCGAAACAATCAAATCGAGATCCAAAATCAAATTAATCTTTGTATCTTGTTTGAAATCATTTGAAATCGAAAGCATAATCGTAATAGATAGATTTCTAGAGAATAACAAGATATCATCTAACGGCAGAAGATCGTCGGTGGTTGCTCGTGTTGCCCTGTGGTGGTGGCGTCGATGGAGATCGTGGTGGTGGTGAGAGGCGATGGAGATGATATGGTGGTGAGAGCGTTGATTTTTTTTCCTTCGGTGATAAAAATTAAGAATTGAAGAAGAAAGAAATAAGAGGGAGGTTAAATAAGGAATTATAATAATTGTGTTTTTAAAAGTATTTTCAATTATGCCATCAGGGACATTTGCAAAGTCTGTTAGGGATATTTGTGAAGACCCACCAAAAGGAGGGACAATAATTCAATTACCACAGGGTATATTAATTATATGTCCCTACTTTTCACTCCCAACAAATATATCCTTATGCAACAATAAATATGTCCCTCCTTTTTTATAACCTTATCCATTTAATATTAGATTACCTTAATACCCTCACTCATATAATATTTTTCTTTATTTCAAAATACAACAAATTTCTTCCTCTACCACTTCACCACCACCACTAGCACCACCACCACCAACATTCAACTACCATTCCACCACCACCACCGTTCAACAACCACCACCTACCAACCGCCACCACCACCAATATTCCACCACCACTCTTTCACCGCCACCATTACACCGCCACTAGTCCTCCACCACTAGTATGTTGCCGCCGCCACCACAAGTTCGTCACCGTCGCCGCCGCCACCACCGCCGCCGCTGGTTCAAATATTTTTGTAGCAACAAAAAGTAGTTGATCCATTTCGGTTGATCAAAACAAAGGATGTTTATCCATTGCGGTTGGATCACCGATGAAGTTTATCCATTGCGGTTGGATCAACAATGGATGTTTATCCATGCCGATGGAAAAATGCTACCACTTCATCACCAGTTTGGATCCACCAACAAAAACATCAACAAGAGAAGTTTATCTAGTTTATCCAAGAAAAAAAGGATCAACAGTAGAACTTGATCCAATTTTAGTGGATCAACAATGGAAGTTGATCCATGTAAAATTGGATCAATAATGATAGTTTATCCATGTAAAATGGAGTGAACTTGGCGTGAGTCGAACACGCATCATCTGACATGGAGTCAGTCATGCTACCATTGCACCACAAGTTCAACATTGGAACAAATTTATATGATTTAAACTACAAAACATGAGTTCAAAGGATCAACAACAGTAGTTGATCCCATATAGATGGATCAACAACCATAGTTGATCCAACATCGATTCACTGCTTCAACCCGGATAACTTGAAGATATTTCATTACCCGTAGCTTCATAAACACCAACAGCTCCAAGACCGGACTTCAAAACCAATCTCATTGAATCAACAATGGATGTTTATCCATTTTAGTTGATCAACAAAGTGGATGTTTATCCATTGCGATTGGATCAACAACCATAGTTTATCCAAAATATATGGATCAACAACCATAGTTGATCCAAAAATAGAAATACCATTCTAATACTAAATAATAGACCTTGAGATTATTGTTCCAAAGTAGTGTTTCACGACCAAAATGTCATCATAACTAAGCAATATAAACAAAAAATTTGAAACAAAACATGCATTTTTTTCCCCAATTGCAGCAAGGTATGCATAACAAAAGTAAAACAAAACAATGAAAGAAATTATGAACATACCACGAAATGTATACTCTTTTGTAGCCTAAGAAGCCACCACTACAACCATCTCCCAAACCACCGTAAAGAAATTATGAACATAATAAAAGCAACGAATTATCGAGTTTGCTTGGGGATTAGCTAATAGCAAACACCCTTTCTTATGGATAGTTCGATCGGATATTGTAAAAGGCGACACCATAACATTGCCACCTGAGTTTGCGAAGAAACCAAAGAAAGAGGCTTGCTAGCTGGTTGGTGTCCACAAGATAAAGTATTAAATCATCCGTCCTGTAGGCGCATTTTGACACACGTGGTTGGAACTCAACAATAGAGAGTATTTGCGGTGGAGTTCCTGATTAGTTACCCATTTTTCTCGAACAACATACGAATCAGTAGGTACTCGTCGTTGATTGGGGAATCGGGATGGAAATTGATCATAACGTGACTAGACATGAGGTTGAGAAGTCGGTGAAAGAACTATTTTGGAAGGAGGAAAATATGTATTCTGATGAACTAAAATATGAATCGGTATCAGGTCTTGAGTTTTATGTATCAGATCTGGAGAAAAAAAAACGAATAAGAGATGGAGGTGATGGATACGGTGGTGAGCTCGTTTGTTTCTTCTCTGAAAGAGAAATATAAATAGATAAAAACAATAGATGGTGACGATGGAGATGCTGCTGGTGCTGGTTGCGTTCGTTATGGCGGCGACGGAGATGAAGATGATGGTGGCGACGGCGATGAAAATGGTGGTGAGCTACGTTTCGATATTTTTCTCGGGGATGAGAAATAAAGAAGATAAGAAGAAGGTATATAGAGGTTGGGGTATATTTGGAAGTCCATAAATTATTGATGGGCCCCTGATGGGCTTTTAGATAAGGAGGGACAAAATTATTATGTGATAAGGATATTTGTATAGACCATCAAAAGTAAGGACAAAAGTTCAATTACCACATATTCATATCCAATCAACCCTAAAATATAGTGTTTTTAAAGAAGGAAGTAGGTGACCGATTCTAACTTTTAAGTTTTAATTAAAAATTTACTGAATCAAAGTAGCATTGTGAATTATCAATTTCTACCGAATTGTATACTGTTTGTAAATTTTGTTTAGAACAAACTCGTGCTAATGAATAAGAATTAGCATCAACAATTAATCGAATCCTATTAGTTTTAATTGAGAACTAACAATAGCATAAAAATGCCTAAGATCCAAGAAAATCGCACACTTGTGTATACGATCCAATTGAGTAATGATTAGTTTCATGTAGCTGTAAAGTTTCTCGGTATTTTTTTCTCACGAAGAGATGCCTGAACAGGGAAAATGCTAAATTAGGAGTTCAAAGCAAAATAAATTTTTATGTAGTACAAATACATTGATGCACATAAAATGGTTGATGAATATACAATTGAAAATTCTAACACAAAGAGGACGGTGATTCAAAAATGAAGTCCAAAGTTCATGATCCATTTCCTATTTTTTAGAACTCTATATTTGTTGAAGATTACATTAGATTAGATATGATATATATTCATTACCTAATCTAAATTTTAAATATATTCAAAATAAATAAATAAATAATTTTAATTAATAGTTAACGATGGTTTTGAACAACCAATAAGATTGATTTGTTTCGTGCACACTCTTTAAAGGAGTGTGCACAAAATTGGACTATGATTTCATCTCCAAAACAAGGAAGGCCACGTGATATCTCCCGTAGGATCGAATATCGCAACATCAATACCTTTGCGAAATCTTCATACAACACACTCGGCAAAGATGTCATGCAGAGTGGTTACAAAAATGACGCAACAGATGACGACCGTCCAAACATGAGAAAGGTGTGAAACTTAGCGAGATTAGGAGTGTTGCGAAACTAAACATTTATATACTCGCGAGAATATCGCAAGATAGATCCGAAAATAAAGGATAGCTTAGCTGTCACCCACTATGTAATGTCCTATATAAAGAGTTGAACAGGCCTAAGGTAGGGAGAGATCTTTTGGAGAGTGGAAGAGAGTTTTGAGGAGAGAGAAAATTTATAATAGTAGTTGTATTCTTGATTTCATTTCCCTTCTTGTAAAATTCCAAAACTCAATCAATAAAAAGTGTGATTGTTGATCTTAAAGATGTGTTGATTATTATGAATTCTTGTGAGGGATGTATTGTAGGATTTCCTGCAACTACATATTGGCGCTAAAAACATGGATTGGCATGTAAAGTTAAAAATCGTTATTAAGATTGTTCAAATTAAGAAAATGATGAAAATGATCGATAAATTAGTTAAGGAAGAGAGAATTAAAATCAAGGAATGCAACAAAAGGTTGGAGTGTAGTTTGATCACAAAAACAATGATTAATGAATTCCATGAGAACATCAAAGGGAGAATACATAAACGAAATTTTGAAGGAAATAAAATCAGAATGGAGGAGAAGGTATCACCCTAGAAAGATTGGGAAAAACAGAAAATTACATTCACAAGAAATGAAATACCAATAGAAAACGTGAGCCACACATCTCCTTTGGTAATCACAAGTAACCACACGGAAAGAAAAAAAGGGGAAATCAAAAAACTATGGAAGAATGGGCAATAAACGTAACTTTGGTGGATACGGGGAGTTCGGTGGATATAATGTTTTACCATGCGTACAAAGGAATAGGGTACAAAGATGAAGAGATGTCTCTTTCAACATATCATATTCATGGTTTTGGCAAGTCTACAACAAACCCAAAAGGGGAAATAGAGATGTGAATTCTCTAGGAGAGATTGAAACACGAGTGACATTATGCGTGGTGGATATGGAATCGCCATACAACATGTTGTTGGGAAGACCATGGATACACGCAATCAAAGCCAGAAAGTCAACATTACATCAATGCATTAAATTTCCTATCTTAGTGGGATTGGTGAAATTAGAGGAGATGTTGATAAAGCAAAATTATGTTATCAAATTGAAGTGAAGCGGATGAAGGACGTGCAAAGAAGCGAAAAAAGTCGCAGAAAGATGGCGAAGGAGGCAAAGAAAGAAGAAGAATTTAGAACTTACATGATAAGAGCGAGAGGAAGGAAAAGGAATACCTAGCGAACTTTCTAAGAAGGGAATAAACTTGCGAAAGAGATAAAAGAACCAACACCTATGGGAGAACACGAGGCCAATTACATGTGGCCCGAACCAACAAAGGAAATAAACGTTGGAACCAAAGAAGAACCCAAAATACTAAAAATTGGGACTAAAATGGAGGCGAGATGAAGAAGAAAGAACTACCATCATTGCGAGAATATAAAGATATTTTCACATGGAACATGGATGAGATGCGGGAATAGATCCGTCATGGCGTGTCATAGGTTGGAGATCGACAAAAATGCAAGGCCATTCAAACAAAGAATCGAAAAATCGCAACAACATATCATCCCCAAATAGAAGAAGAGTTACGAGAAGATGCTTGATGCGAGAATCATAAGACAAGCTAAATATCCAAGAATGGATAGTAAACATGGTTGTGGTTCCAAACAAGAACAAGGGGATAAGAATTTGTATAGATTTCTTGATCTAAATAAAGCTTGTCCGAAAGACAGTTTTTCGTTACCGATATTCCACAAATGGTAGAATTAGCGGCGAGAAATGATAGGATATCTTCTCTAGAAGGATACAAAGGCTACAATCAAATCCTCTCGTTGAAGAGGATCAAGAACATACTTGCTTTTTTTCGCTCCAAGAGGGTTATATCTTTGTTATACAAAAATGCCATTTGGTTTGCGAAATGTCGGAGCAACATACCAAAGAACGGTAGAGAAAGTGTTCTGAGAAATGGATACACAAAACATTAGAGGTGTATGTAGATGACATGTTAATAAAAAGTAAAGAAGCAAAAGATCATGTCCAAGATCTCGAAGGAAATTTTTGAACAAATGAGGCATTTTAACATCAAAGTAAATCCGGAAAGTGTGTCTTTGGGGTTGCGTGGGAAATTTTTAGGCTACATTGTATCAAAAGAAGGAATACAAGTTGATCCAGCGAAAGTGCAAGCAGTTCGCGACATGCCAACACCAGCGACGGTAAAAGATGTACAAAAATTAAAGGGACTCTTAGCTTCGCTAGGAAGGTTCATTTCACGATCATCAGATAAATGTCAACATACTCAAAAAGGGGACGAAGTTTAGATGGACAGAAGAATGCGAGAAAGCTTTTCAAGGAATAAAAGAACATCGATAAATACATCTATCTTGCAAAAGTAGAACCGGAAGAAGAATTATTAATCTATCTTGCGACAACTTCGCATGCATTAAGTGCCGTGTTATTACGAGAAGACGCCGAGTTGAGAAACCAATCTATTACATCAGCAAAACTTTCAATGCCGCGGAGAAAAATTATTCAAAAATTGAAAAAACTAATTTTGGCATTAGTTTATGCAAAGCATTTAAACTTCGCATATATTTTCAAGCACATAAAATAAGGTTATTGACAAAGGTACCAATTGAGTCAGTAATGAAGAATTCAAAAATGTCAGGCAGAGTTGAGAGATGGAATGCACAAATGGGACATTTCAAAATCAAATACTCCCTCCGTCCCACTATTAGATGACCTAGTTGAAGTTTGCACAATTTTTAAGGAAATGAATGAAATGAGTGTTTTTAAGTATTTTTTACAACTATACCCTTATGGATAATAATTTGTAAAATTTAGAAATCATTTATCTCACAAACTATAACATAGATTTTCGTAAATTTTGTACCGTTGAAAATCATTTTAAAACACCTACGTAACAGTATAAACATGAATATCAAATTATACATATTTCTTATGATACTATAATCAATCAAAAGGGTAGTTTTAGAGATATCCCCTTGATTAGTGAAATAGGTCAACTAATGATGGGACAAGATCTTAGACCAAGTAGGTCATCTAATAGTGGGACGGAGGGAGTAT